>LZPO01117232.1:38275-54811 GCA_001675575.1 Neotoma lepida
ACTAACCTCTCTCACCTGAGCCATAGACAGGAAGAACTGGATCAGAGTTTCCACACTGGAACCAAGGCCTGGCAGCTGGCCACTGACTGCCTCTGGGGAGAAGGAAGCCATTTTATCTGCCATTCCCTGTGATCTTAACAATTTGGTGGCCTTTGAGGTGGCTCTACCAATTCACATTTTTTACTCAATGAAGAGAGAAATACTTTTAAATGAAATGGGCACCGCTGTTCTCTATAATCCATCACTAGAGCATAAATATCCTCCCCTCCCCCGCCAAGTGTGAAGGAGAGAAAGCCAGACAATGCCAGCACATGGAATAGACAGATTTTTTTCCCTAAATGACCCAAGGTTCCCTTCATACTCTGATGCCTAAAAAGTTGTTGCTTTTTAATTTTAATGTGAGAAACATAATTTGCTTGTTGTTTTCCAAGGCAGTCNGGGAATAAATTGCTTTTGATGAACACGCTTTCAATGGCTCCAGTGCGATCGTCAGTTTTCATTTTCATAAGGACTGTTTACACTGATGGCTTCAATTAGTAGACTAAGATGTCAGTGTCTGGTACTCGTCAGAGACTTCATACCGAGTTAGAATGCAAGACAGCACATGTTGCTATCAATTTATTATCTGTAAATAGTTTTCTGGTTTTAATACTTGAAAATCAGAAGTGACAGGCCATTTGAGTCAGTAATTTTTCTTTGCCCTATTCTTCCCTAAAAGTCAATTGGAAAAATAAAGTAATTTGGGCAACTATTTATTGAATTGGGGAAATACTATTTATTGAAAAAATATATGTTCTAACTCCAGACATTTCAACTTATAGAATTCTTATTAGTAGATAGCGCTCTCCTTTTTATATGTCATTACTTTGATTGGAGTCAGAGTACACACTCAGAGACACACAAATACAAAATGCAGATACACACGCATACTGTTTCATCCTTAAACACACACACACACACACACACACACACACACACACACACACTTGTGTCTCTTGTTCTATTAATGACTTTTAGAAGTTCTCAAAAGAACTTTAATTTTTAAAGCTTCCCAATTACAAAAGTAACTTTTATATAATATAGAAAATTCTGATTATACAAAAACTCACCTTTGTTAATTCTTGCACACAGTTAGCCCCCCCACTCCCTGTACCCACACCCATGGACTCCACATCTGTATCAAACACAGAATGAAAGTAGTTTACAATTATAGAGATGTCTGCAGATCTTTTTCTTGCCAGCCTTTCCTTAATGTTATTCTAACAATTCTTCATACAGTCAATCACTGTACTGGAAATTTTAAGTAACTAGAGATGCTTGAGAGTACAAGGGAAATGCAGTTGCATTGGTTATATGCAAATGTTGTACTATTTCTAGGGGAGTTAGAACATCCACGGACTTTGGTACCCACAGGTATCCAGGAACCAATTCCTATGTACACCGAGAGATAGATGAACCTGTTTCTTTATTTCAGTCTCCCATAATTAGCAGATGCTCATCTGACAAGTTGTTTTAGCTGCTGAGCTCAGCTCACTCAGCTCTGTGCAGGGTTACCCAAAAGCCCTGCCTGAGAAGTGGAATGGATTGTCCTTCCCCCCCCCCCCCCTCGTCCTGTAAGCACTCACCACATGCCAGACACCAGGATAAAGACTGAGCATGTATGTGAGCTCAGGAGTGGTGCATGAATCCTAACTGGGAGGCACGGATTTTAAATGCGCCCTCGAAGGCTCATCTTGCTTGTGAAATGAGGATTGTTTCAGTGTTTGGAGAATGTTAAAACTACTGCCCAGGAAAGAGACGTGATCAAGGCCCAAAGCTCTGTGAAATCACAGTCAGTTGCTCATAACAGAAGGTGGNCTTGCAAAAGAGACTGAAAAGAAATAGCTAGAGGAGTNGGGAAACNGGGTAATGCAGCTCACAGAAATCACTATCCGACATGGACAAAGTGGTCCACCGGGTCAGATGCTGACAAGGGCTGTTATGTGATGTGAAATAGGAAAGAAATGGATAGGTATGGAGGTTGAGGCTGGCAACTTCTCTTTTTTTATTCTATTTAAACATGATTATCTGTAGTTCTAATGTTGCCATTACTTGAAGTGTGGTCTCCTTGTANTGCCTTCTCTTTGTTGTCACCGTCCAGGTATTCTTTCAACGTTATAAAAAGTGTTGAGTAAATGTCCGATCTGACTTTTTCTTCCCCACCCTGATTTTCCTACTTCCCCACCACCATTTCTGTCTAGTCTACAGTTTCTTCCCTCTGCTGTGTTTCTGTCTTGATAGACTAGACTGCATCAGTTAACCTCNGCATCTCTCTATGTCACAGTTCTTTGACTATGGACAAATTAACTNCCCCNNTTTCAGAAAATTAAATGCCTAAGAATAAATGTTCANCTCTCATGAACACCCTTCTGNTCACCCAAAGAATGACTCTTCCTTCTTCNCCTATTTAACAAGCCCCCTTTCTTTACANTTCTCTCTCCCTGCTCCNNCCCGAGAAGTTCTGATGTTCTTTGACNCAGACAAANTGTATAGAATATAAAGCTTGTAGAAGGAAGGTGAAATCAGTAGTCACCATATTTTCTCCTGAAGATATTTGAGCAACAGTTTAAGAAATAAATGGTGGATTGAGGTAGAAACAAGAGAAGAGAGGTTCAAGGGGGTAATAAGCAGGGAATGCCTAGCTTAAATTATGTGTTTTGTGATTCTATTAACATCTTAGTGATACCAAGAACTAAACTAAGAGGTTAGGAAATGAGTTGTTAGTTACTGAATCCCCCCGNCCATGATGTTTTAATCCATGGACATCAAACACACTGGTAACTGGAAGGACTGAACAGTTCTGCCACGTCTTATGGTGCAGTCCCTCAGTGCTGTGCACCTGTCTGCTGCAAGATGAATCTGATTCAGGAAAGATGCCCCATCCATAACGGTGGTGGCATCCATAATGGCGACTGCCTGTGCCTCCTGCAATGCTCAGGGGAGGAGCAGCTTATCTTCAGGATGGCCAATTCGTTATGGTTAGTATCAGAAATGAGCCTATCAATCAGCCGCATGAGCCCTTTAAAGGGACACCAGGGCCATAAACTTTATGAAAAAGGCTAGAGATTACCTTCATCCCCAGAGCATATACACAATTTCCCTACCGCTAGCACGGGACTGGAAGACTAAATCCTCCAGCTCAAGAATCTGCACGCTCATCATGGCTTTTAGAAGCTGAGACATAAGAAATGATTGTCAGACAGATCTTTGCTCCACAACTAAGTGAAGCAAAGGGCAAAAACTGAGGACAGAGAACTTGAAGAAGGGAGGAGAAGGGACAGCAAGTGATTTGGCTCAAGAGGGAGAAAGGATACCAAAGTCTGGGGAGAGACTCTCTGGACTCTGCAAATACTTGCCTGCTTATGAAATAAACCCACCTCNATTGGGGGGACTTACACATTTCCACTGATTTATTCACAGTAGGCAGAAGTTGGAGAAAATCTNGTTCACAGGCTCTTATTCNCATCACTCCTTCTCCNGTGATGGGGAGTAAATCTTTCCATGNGTCTTCCCAGACACTTTGACGCTTTGTTAAATTAATTGGCATATATCACCCCAAATTTATNTGCTTCATCTTTCCACTCAAACATGGGGTGGTTTCTTATTGAGTAGAGTTCTTAGGGTACCCAGAGGACTCTGGAAACTTCCCAGAGAAGCCTNACTTCCCAAGTCTACCTTGAAAATCCCATCTCACTGTCTGCATTATAAATTTCAGTGGGGTGCACTAGGATTCCTGCGAGCCTCCCTGTATACACACTGTCATGATATTTCATCTGGCATAACTCAAGAATGTCTAGAAGAAGGAGATGGGGGAAGTTTTGTGAAAGCGCCATCTTTTCCTGAGCCAAGGAAGTCTCCTTGGACCTTGTTACAGAGCAGGGGTTGGGATGAGAGCAGCTTTGCAGAAAGCTCACCTTCTCAGGGTTNGCTTTCTGGAAGGTTCTGTAGACTTCAGCCATTTTATCTGCAGAATGAGGTAAGATGAACTCCATGGTCATGTCTCTCTAATGTAGACCAGTGTGGACCAGTAATGGCTCTACAGTCATGTCTCTCTAGTATAGGGTCAGTGTGGACCAGTGATGGCTCTACAGTCATGTCTCTCTAGTGTAGGGTCAGTGTGGACCAGTGATGGCTCCACTGTCTGTTGCTGCTGTTTATAGAGGATCTAGGCACAAGCTGCGGGTTCAATGAGAGAGCCTGTCTCAAAAAGTAACATGCAGAAGTGATCTAAGAAAGCATGCAAAAGAGGTGTGCACACATGTGTGTGTGTGTGTGTGTGTGTGTGTGTGTGTGTGTGTGTGTGTGTGCAGGAAATAGAGAGAGGACAGAAAGAAAGTGTGAGAAAAAAAGAAGAAAGAAGAAATTGTGAGAGGCTTCAAAAATGAGGCTATTCCACAGTAATGTGAACGTTAGATTTTTTTTTTGTTTGTTTTAGCTCTACTTTTAGCTAGCAGTGCCCAGCCAGTAGCCAGCTCACTCATGAATATTCAGTGAATATTCTGGGGATGAAGAAACACCAGTAACTGGAAGACAGTTCACAGCTAAGCCACACCAGATAGAACAATTGTTACTCTTGACAGCTGCAAAATGCTTCTGCTAAATGAAATATACGCACAGCACACATCTTTGGATTTGAAACTGCAAAAACTGAGTCACACTGAGAGTCAAGCCACATGGCTTCCCCAAACCAACCNTTAGCTAGTCCGTGACTTACCTAGCCTGAGCAGTGGGCCAGCAGCATGACTGCTGTAAATCACTCCTTTCAACAGAGGAAATCATGAGAGACATTTTCTCTGCAACCTGAGTTCATCCACCTGCCACACAGACTGTAAGGTTACATCTTTCCCAAGCAACATAATCAGCTCATTTACAGCGGTGACATTGAGCCACAGGCCATGCCTCTACTGCAGGAAAGTTGAGGAGCTCAGTGGGAAACACTTGGAGAAGAAATGCAGCCTGTGCAGTATGGGGACAAAGATATTTGAGTCACAAAGCTGGGAAGTTCAACTTGTGGGTTCAGCAGCTTGAGCATGATATTTTTGAAAACTGTAAAGAAGAACATTTTGGACAGCCAGTGGCTTTTGTCACATGGACACAATGAAGCAGTGAAGACCCAGCTAGCAAATGAGAACCTACAGACAAGCAGGACAGCCAGTCAGTGTGGTGGGAGCCTTAAACCAGGACAGGAAGGACAGTAGCCAACTTGGAAGAAGTTTCTGGGTAGCACAGGCGAGCATGTCATATTACTCTCGGTGGCACTCCAGAATTTCTGCCCACTTTTTAAGAGCTTTATGGTCTACAGAGGCAGAGAAGAGGGCAGATGCCATTTAGGGCCTAATCTTGGGACCTCCCTATTGCTTCTGGAAGTCAGGGATGGCTAAAAATGGCTTCTCGCTACTCAGGGAATTTTTAGCTTGAATAAAACAAACTTCCTGCCATTCAAGTATTAGTGTTTGTTTCTCCTAAGAGTATTCAGAGAACAGGATGATTAAGATACCAGCCCTCAGCCATAACCTCAAAGTCAAATGCCTGGAGCAAGCAGGCATGCTATGTCCACATCTGGAATGATTTGGGAATGCCAGAAGGGAGCATCAGATACACTGTGAAGCAAAGGAAGTGGGCCTGTAGTAAAGGAGGCAGTAGGTGGTGCTGCATGAGTTTGCAGGCCCTGTGTGCTCAGAGAGCTGTGCTGGGACTCTTGCCCACTCCCTGGATGTGTGTAAAATACAAACACAGCGCAGAACATCAACTTATGTCTCTATCTTAAGCTATCTGAGTAACAAAGGTACCCCAAGGGTGCCCCTCAGTTCTGATAATTAAAACCATTAAGAACAGATCATGTGGTCACAAAAGAACAGAGGTAATTGTTTTTCTTTATTACATGATATCCTAGTTAAGGATACTACTGCTATGATGAAACACCATGACCAAAAGCAAGTTGGGGAGAAAAGGATTTCCTTGGCTTACACTTCCATATTGAAGTCCATCATTGAAGAAGTCAGGGCAGAAACCTGAAAGCAAGAGTTGATGCAGAAACCTTAGAGGGGTGCTGCTTACTGGTTTGTTCCCATGGCTTGCTCAGCCTACTTTCTTATAGATTCCAGGATCACCAGTCAAAATGGGCTGGCCTCACCCACATCAGTCACTAATCAAGAAAAGACACCACAGGCTTGCCTACAGTCCAGTTTTCTTAACTGAAGTTCCCTCCTTTCCAATGACCCCAGCTTTTGTCAAGTTGCCATAAAACTAGCCAGCACACGTGGCTTCTGAAAACTTTGAATGTGTTCCTCATGAAGTGAGCTTTGAGAAAATGCTCAGAGCGGGAAGCAGTTCCCAAACTGAGTTCACTGCCTTGCCCTGCATTTGTGTAGATACCTCATCAAGCACTTCAATAATGTGCTTTGTGATAAATGATACAAGTGTGGTTCCTGGAAGTGTACATCTCAGGGGAACAAAGATGTCAGAAAACAGCCAATATCCAGGCTCCACAAGGATGCCTGCAAGCAGCCTTGGTAAGTTAGAAACCACAGTAGCAGCATATAGACCAGGAGTGGAAAAGAATGATTGCTGTTTTCATCAACCACCATGTGAATTGTATTATCTTACGGTGTTTTGATGTCTACATTTTAAATTAAGAGTGTGGGACTAGAGATGATAAGGTCAAGGCTTTACCATGAACTCATCTATTCCCCAGTACATAAAGAAACCTCATTTCTCTGCCAGGCAGTGTGCCAGGGGCTAAATACAATCCGGATAAAGCCGTAGCTGATGCCAAGTCCAACCTAAACCCATGGATCAAATTAGCGTGTATATTTTCAATTCATAATTTAGCACAATGGAAAAATGCAAACATACAAAGGAATAGAATTTTCTTTCCATTAGGGGTTTTCTGACCTCCTCAGATATGCTCTGGCCTGACACGGTGGTCTTTAGTTACGTAAGTGGCTACCAATAGCCCTACTTCTCCACCATGTGGAAATCCAGGCTGATGAGAATATGCTTGTTTCATACTGGAAATCTGGGCTGAAATATACACTGCTTCTCCCTCCAGTCAAAACGTGGGAATTCTCCTCTACTTTGTTCCCGTTGCTAATGTTTATTCTTTCTCAGTGTCATTCTGAATCTCCCTAGGCTGGAGTCACATGCCATATCTTCACTAAGTCACCTGTGACCCTTCCCACCTGAAATAAAGATATTCCCTTTCATAGTCCACAATGTGCTTACCCGCAACCTGCTATGTCTGATACTGCCTTCCTTTATTACGTAAAAATACTGATTAATCTGTCTGCTCAGTATAGATACCAGGGTCGCATAGCACAGATCTGAGCTCTTCTAGTGGCCAATAGAGAGAAGGAAGACATTAAGAGAGTGTGATCCCTGCCGGTCTGACACAGAGATAGGGATGGAGTTGAGTTTGTCTGTCCAAGCATTAGCATTGCTGATCAAAGGCCTGGTCTCCAATTTGGCTATACTTATTGACTAGATTTTCTGTGAACTCGATTTTCCTTCTGCTCCTCAGCCTTGGTTCCTTGTTCTCTTACTGGATGATGCTTCAACAAAGGTTCTTTTTCCTGAAAATAATTTGTCAATTTGGTTTTGAAAACTCCATTGACTCCCTTCTCTTTATTGTTCAAATTTCAATTCCATTTATAGGTAAAAATTCCTCTGAACTCAGCCACTGGGAACAGAGAATGCATAAGGCAGTCTAAGATGCAGATTTGGGTATCATTCGAGATCTCAGCAAGTGCCTTTCACTTGACAAGAAAATTACAACTCAATTAGCAGGCATCTCTCTGCCTTCTGTCCTCTGCTTCACACTTTCTGGTTTTCCCAGGCAGATGCAGCCAGGCTCCCCGACACTCCACCTTCCTCAATCTTCCTTTGGTCTCTGTGCGTCTTTTAACCAACAAGCTAGTTATGATGGCATCCCACAGAAAGCTTTTCTATGCAGTAATTCTGTTGTCAGTTAGGAAGTTGTAACACAGCAGGGAGATGGGTGTGGGGCCTGTAGCACACTTGGACTGACAGTACCCTGCATGTACTACTTGGGTGTGTACTTAAGTAGATAGGAAAAAATATCTCCTCCGGTTTATCTTGGCTATTACTAACTTATAGCTAGAGGAAAGTATTTCACTAGATAATTGCTTCAATCCCTCTCATTATCTATGCAGAGTCTGTGCTGGGGCATAGAGATTATTTAGTGAGAGAATTAATCTCAAAGTCTGGAAGAGCCAATGAGAGGGAAGCATTAAAATCTCAAACTCATATGCTTGGATCTGTTACTCCATTTACTTGGGGAGTAGCTTGTATTTTGTGGGTCTATGTTTTGTTAGCTGCTTATAAATTTTGGATTCGTGTGTCTCCTCATGAGCTTTTCATCATAACCAACTCTTACTATCTGTGCTGAGATGCTCGGGTCGGAAGTTGACTTTCTGGTGTCATATCCTCACTCTCTTTCCTAAGATTTCTCTTTCAGTGCACAATGTGGAAGTCTACTTTTACTCGAAGCTCTGTTTATATTTAAAATGTAGAATATACATGCACAGTGAAAAATATTTACAGTTTGGAATAGTGTAGAAGCAGGGCTTGTTTGTTCCTACATCCTTTCAATTAAGTACTTCATCTGTTTATATTTAATATAATTACATGACCATTTGTATGCACTGTGTTACCATGGGTGGCATTTTGTACACCTGTTCTTTGTGACTATGACTGCCTTTTTCAGATGGATTGATTTCTGTTTGCTTTTAGTCTTTTGATTTCCCTGCACCCTCACTAGCCATCCTTTTCATACCCTTTTTGTATGTTTGGGGAGTCTATACATCAGTAACTAACATTTGGGTTTATTTTTACGGACTGTTGTCTCGGTATCTTTTGCAGCATTGACAGCCTTACAATGGTTTCTTCCTTTTCGCCCCCACCTCTGCATCACTGCTTCAGTATCCTGTTGGCTGTTTTGTGAACTCTAGAGACATTATTTTATCTTTGTCTGTTAGTAAGTAAAGAACAAGAAAAAAACATTGCTTACACTTAGACATGTGCTTGTCCTTTAGATGGTTCTTCCGTGTCCTCATATAGTAATACTTATCCTTAGCCCAGAGAACTATTTCTAATATATTCCTACTTTAATATTTATACATTGTAGTGTGAGTCTGCATAAATCAAGTGTGCCAGTGCTAAAATAGTTAAGTATTTATTACTCTGGAAATGTATCTTGATTACCTTTTCTAATAAGAAAAAAATTTTGTGGATGAAAAACCCTGACTTGGACGTGGTTTTGTTTTCTGTTTAACTTTCAGCACAGTGAAGATGTCATTGCATTACTCCCCTGCCTGTTCATTTCAGATAAAACACCATCACTCTTAGCATTTTTGTTCCCTTGGGCAATGTGTCTATTTCCTTCTGGCCACTGTCCAGAATTTCATCTTCATCTTTTGTATTTAGCTTTAAATGTGATGTAATTATGGATGGTTTATTTTTTATTGTCATGCTTGGATTCACTAAATCCTTAAATATTAATAGTCAAAAAGTATTTGAGAATGGGAGTATAGAATGGTACTGCCCTTTTGCACAATGTTTTCTTCTGCTTTGGTTTATCCATTCTTCTCTAGAGACAGCAGTTACATCTGTGGAGACCAGTTTCATGTTTATGCCTTGGTTGCTGGGCTCCAATCTCCTGTCTGTATGCAGAATCCTCTTTTTCTTGGTATTCCTAATTCACTGTTGTTCATACAGTGATTTTTCTTTGCTTCCTTACAGACAATGTCTTACAAATTTTATTATATTTCATCTATTTATTTTGGGTGTGTGTCCATACGCCATGCCACACACGCGAGGTAAGAAGACAACTTAGGAGGGTTGGTTCTCTTCTTCCACCATGTAGGTTCCTGGGATTGAACTCAGGTCATCAGGCTTGGTGGCAAGCTCCTTTAGCCCTCTGAGCCATCTCAATGGTGAAACAGATTGTGTTTTAATTGTAAGGTTTTATGTTGGTTTTTCCATAGCTATGTTTCTGTCCTGAGGTTGGTCGTTTGTTCCCTCACTGTGTTCATCCTTCATTCACATCTTTGAATATATTTATAACAACTTTTGTAATCCTTCTTNACTAGTTCCACCAATGTGCCATTCTCTTTGTATTTGGGATTATCTCTCATGATCGCTCTTNCTGCTTTTATCTTACTGCACTGACTGGGGGGAATTTCCACAGCTTACATGCTGTGGTGGTCTGGGTTGTGTAATCATCTTTAAAGACAGTCAAATTTTGTTCTGGAAACCTATATCAGGTAATCANGTAACTAGAAATTCAGTTGAGTTTTAAGCTTTATTGACTCAAACCTAAACTATTACTATTGGGCCAGTGTTGACATACATCTGAGGTCCAAATTGATAAAGTCTCAACAAGACACTGTACACTGAACAAAATCTACTCTTGCTGGTGAAATGGAAACATCTGGTCCTACTGGCTTTGGGCACCTCCTTTCCTCTCCAAGCCTCTGTACCTGCTCCCTGGAAGGCACCAGTCTCACCCCCAGATGGCTAAGAACTGACTGACACTCTTATATTCCCACTTGGCTTCTACACTGTGCCTCTCCCTCTTCTCTGCTCTCCTAGTCCTCAGATTCCCTCTAACTCAGGAACTCTAGGTTCTGGTCTCCGNGTTCTTTATGGAGAATTGTCAGCTTTTGAAAGAGTTCTTCCCTGTTTCACAGTACGGCTGGAAAGTCTCCCTGGAGAGGTCCTGCTTGCTCATGTGTTTCCTAGGATCACAGCTTTTCTGTCCCAGGCCTGGAAAGAGCTGCTTTATGTGAGTGGGGTTTTTTTTATTTTAAATTTTATTTTAATTTACTTTTTACTGTTTAACAGTTTGCATACATCACTTCATGTGTTTTGAACAGCCTCAAAGTCATTTAGAACAGGAGGTTAAATTTGACACCTGTCACTCTGACATAGATAGCCCCTGCAAATGTACAAAAAATATTGTTATTCATGTTGTAGTTGTAAAATTTTTATTTTTATTACTTTTTCTTTTTGGTCATTTGCTTCAGACACCAAAATTGTGTTAACATCAGTATTTATTTTATTCTTTACACATAATTAATTTTTCTATGCACAACAAACATTCTCAAATATTTTATGAGTAGAAAATTATTGGTGTTTGGGAATGGTTCTATAAAATTTGGTTTAGAAAGGGATAGATCCTGGAGGGATCCATCAGAAATGACAAGGGGGAGGTTTTGCTATTATTTCTCTGACTTTATATGGCTATTGTATTTGTCAGTTTTATATTCCATCTGTTTGGAGTTTTAAATGTTTTTACTACATCTTTAGATTTTATTTCTAATTATGATATGTATATTTTAACCTAAGATTTTAATGTAATTTCAGTCAACTTGTTTAGAATATGTTTTAAAAAAGAGCACTTACCAATTGCTTAGACCCCCAATATGGACTGATTTGGACCCTGAAATGTCAGCATCTTAACACCCACTTCCAAATGGATGATCACACATGATCATCACCACAAAGGCAAAATAATTTACATACTGTTGCTTCTACAAGAAAATTTGAAGAAGAGTTAACAGGGCTCTATCTTGCATAAAATGTAGATTAGAAGGGCCTGTTATAGGATGGCAGGTGAATTTGTCATTCTGAAGGCACAGTACCAAGAGGTAGTGGTGGCGATGCACTCACTGATGATAGATGTAAATACTGGAGTGTGTATCAGTGGGGTTTATCCTTTGGTAAGCATAGGCAACATCTCTGTGAATCAGGAAAAACAGAGCAGGAACTCTAACAATTTAAGAAAGTAAATATAAGCTATAAAAAAATCTAGTGGCTTTTTGTTTGTTAGCTTGTTAGCACTGTGACAAATACTTGGGCCAATTCATAAAGAGAATAGATTTGAGAATAGTTGTCTCAGTAGTTATGAATGCTCATTATTTTTTTCAAAGAATCTGAGGTCAGTTCCCAGCAACCACATGGAATAGCTCAAAACCACCTGTAATTCCAGCTCCAAGGATCCAGTAGCCCTCTTCTAGATTCACACGCACTCATGGGCACACAGACATGCATATGTACATGTAATTTTAAAATCGGGACTGCAAGATGGGAACAGAAACAGGTGGCAATTAGATAATACTTTTTACTTCACAGGTGAGGTCACTGTGGTAGTTAAAACATTTGGTCTGGAAATCATGTTGTCTGCGTTCAGAGCCAAAGTCCGTGATGTCTTCCTTGTGTGCCTACTTANCAGTAGAACATTGGACAAGTTAACTTGGCTGTGCATCCTTTTCTTTTTCCATAAAATGGGGAGGATAATAATTGGTACTTTATAGAGTTTTCAGACTATTTTTCTGAAGAATAAATGAGATGACATCTAGATTGGTTTGAAGAATGCTTGGCACATCATCGGTACTCAATAAACTTTAGATAAGATAGGAATGGTTTCTGGTCTAGTTAGAATTANTGCTCCTTCTCTCAGGTTGATGGGTGGCTTTTAGGTATGAGTAGCATCTGGCTTTGAAAGAGGAAGCCCCTGACAAACACAAATTTTGCTAAAAAAAAAATCTCCATGAAAACTCATGCACTTACTTAATTTCATGGCTCTGCTGTAAACTGTGCTTCTGTGCTTTCTGGTGGTATTTTGATTTGTTTTCACAGAAGTCAATAATTTCCCATTTCTCTGTTAAAATAGGTTTTTGTGTGGAGCATGCAAGCACCGTAAAACAGGTGGGATTATAGGTTTTTGAGCTCGAGGACAAATAGGAGGAAGGTGTGACTCCGAAGTCCCAATTCATTGGGAGATTAGGAAGGGTGGTGGCTTTGCTGCGATAAGAACTGANAAAGGAAAGAGTGCAGGGGAGGAGGGAGCCGAGGCAGGGGTCAGGTTCATGTGGACAGAAGCATTGCCTGACTAAACTAAACTTTCGCCTCTGGCTTCATCTTCTCTTCCCTGTTTTCTCTGTCAGTTGTGGTCTGGCTTGATGCACCGTGTCTAATTCTTCATAAATCAGGTGCGGTTTAGGGCGATATTGACAGTGGCTTTCGAAGCTCCATTGTTTCCCCTCAAGAGTGTTATTCGGTCTCCAAACAATCCGATGTGAACACCCTTGTTTGCTGGCCACACTGGCCTTTGTGGGCGCTGAAAACTTTGATTTATAACTGTAGATAATTGATGGCTGTGGGGTAGAGACCATAGCCCTCCATCCTCCTCTTTTAATCTTGCTCTGCTTAGAGATCCAGGTCCCGGAACATTCTCAAGGGAATGGGCTGGGAATTTCCCATCTCCCCAATGGGAGGCCATTCATCATGGCCAGGAGTGTGTTTGTGAAAGGAAAGAACACAAAAGTCAAGCCACCTCCNGGCAGCCGGGCACAGAATGGCGTTAAGGCTAATGTATTCATTGTGACATGGCTAAGGAGAAGCTGTGCTCTCCAGTGAATCAGATACGTTTGCTGCTTTCAAAAACAAACTTTGACATTTGTGCTTCAAGTTATTAGTATTAAAACGCAATGCCTAGAGGTCCTGCTAAGTCATTGCTAGGGAGCACTTGAAAGCTCTGCTTTAATGGCACAAATCTCTTCCTTCTACCAATGAAAACACAGATTTCTCTATCACAGCGTAGCTTGGCGTACCTGCCGTCCCAGCATAGGCTCAGTTTCAAGCCCCACTCTCCCAACTCTGCTCTCTTTACTTTTACTAGTTCAAAAGGAGTCCTTGGAACTCTTTAAACTGACATTTCTTCCTTACTATACAAAGACTGGTGGTTGCTTAGTTTCTGGAGGTGATGATAGATTCTTCTCCAGTGCTACAATGAAAATACAGTGAGCTGAGTTTTGCTGTTGTCATTTTTAGTTCATTGAGAATGGAATTTACTGTATTGAGAATGGAATTTACTGTTTATTTTTATGTTTGCTTTTTAAATGATTTAAAAATCATTTTCAAGCTAAGGATAACCTGTTCTTGCATATGTGTGTGTGTGTGTGTGTGTGTGTGTGTGTGTGTGTGTGTGTGTGTGTGTAGCAGATGAAGTGTAATGTCAAAACTAGAGTAATACATCATGGAAGTACAAAATTGAAGTATGGAGTAAATTTTAGGTTGTTTGTTTATACTATTTTAGTGATTGAAAAGTTATTCAGAGATGAATAGAAGAACAAAGGAAATTTAGAAATTACAACACTGTAGGTCCCTGGATCATTTCTCCTAAGCGTATCTGAGATGCTAAGGACCCTGATGAAATGCCGCTTGGCTTCCATTTGCTGCATTTAATGAATTAACAGCAGATACCGTTGAAGTGGCATTAACACACAGGATTTGTGGCTCCCGTTTTCCATACACTTGTTGATATGGGCATCATTTAAAATTATTCATTGTATCTCCGTGAGGTTCACTGACAGTGACCTTTTCCTTGGGAGAGAAGCCTTAAAGGAGTTTGATAGGTGTTTTCTGCACAGATGATGTAGAAGATATGGAAATAATGCTCTTCATATATGTATTCCGAGTTAAATTAGAACCTTTTTAAAAATTGGAGGGGAAGATAGTTCTCAGATGTTGATGCATCAGCTCTCTAAGTCCCCACCTGTTAATACAGAAATTGATNGCCTTGGAGAAGAACTCCTTAACATCGACTTGGTTGGGAGGTAACTTCAACCCAAGTCCATGGGTGTAGACTTATAAGAAAAGATATTTATTTTCCAGATGACAGAAAACAGTAGTAGTTAAAATCCATAGTTAATCTGATTGAAAGCACAAAGCAATACAGACATGGGACACCTTTGAAAAATTAACTATTCACTTCTGTAAAGTGGGAGCTCCTTTTCCTTTGGGGGAGCCAGCTTTCTCCTTGGCATCTTTGTACGATACAAAAACACTACATTTAAAATAAACCCATTTTCGGGCTGTAGCTTTGGCTCAGTGATAGGGAGCTTGACTATAGAGTATGTGCAGTGTTCTACATTCCATCCCCAGTACTACAAAAAATAAGATAGAAATTAGTTATGTTGATATGAGAGCCAGGTGCCCTTGTGCTTCTTACCAGTTCCTTGGAAAAGAAGAAAATATTTGAGAAAATTCTGCTGCAGGTTATTTTTAAATCATCAGACACAGCATATTTGTACTTCAGTCTCACAGCCTAACATTTCAATATCAATGTTCAACTCCTTTTGCGCAATGATTTTTTGTTATAAGAAATATTTCACTATCAACCTGTCATCTCCCAGCCTTAAGAGAAATCCACAGTTCCTTTGGTCACAAGTGGCTCTGCTCCAGAGAAATTAAATATGAGAACAGAACATTGTTTTGGACATTCTCACCGAACACTTTCTCTTGTTTGATGTTGTCCTGTGGAATGATGGTATCCTAAACAGGGACAAGAGATTGTCACACTTTTGGGATAGTACTTCCTCATATGGACAATGAATTTATTCTCACTGAATGGAAAAAATTAAATAAAAGAGGAAAGAATAAGACTGGTCCCAGGAATAGTGGTGGAGAAAGTTTGTTATAGATACATGGGAGAGCATAGGCAGAAGCAGGGACATCTGGGAGAATTCAGAGTGGACATGACCAGACTGAGCTGCGCCATGTGGGAGGACTGGGGGAGGGGAAAGGAGAGGCAAGAGAAGGGGACCAGGTGCAGCAGTCAGGAAGCCAAACAGAGGTGGGGTATCCAAAATGTCTGGATTATATAGGGAAGAACAGCTAGGGGAAGGGCAGCCCAGTCCCTGGGCTGGAGAATTGAGGGTAGAGTGTGGGGTATGCTAGCCATATCCTATAACAGGTAGGGACTGAGGGATGCTGGGAGAATCTGGTCATCAGCATCCACTTTGATATTTTAAATAGGCACCTCAGCCATTTGTTCTGGCTTTGAGACCTAACACTCACTTCTTAAGTTCAGATTAGACAAAATAAAATGTTTATAGTACTAGGGAACAAATAAAAAAGGACACCCCCACCCCAAACTCTAACTTGTAACCATAAGCAGAGAAGAGTTAGGCGCAGAGCCCCGTGTCCTTCTATAAGCAGTTGCTGCCAACACACCTCAGTTACCAGCTTTTCAGACTCACTCCATTTTTCATGTGTGGGAAAGAGATGGCTTCCTTCACAAAATGTATAAAGTACTCCATCATCTCAGAAGTACTACATACAGGTTACTGAAATAAAATATGATGCCAATTAGCTACGCTCCAGAAGAGCAAAGCTAGGTAAAAGAGTACAGTGAACTCTTTCAGCCTCATGTGCAATTATTTAATTGCAGATAGATTTTCCCATCATTGTCGCTGGCAGCAGCAGTGGCAACTTGGTCCTGGGGTTGGAGTAAATGTTTCCTCAGAAGAGCCTCCTGAAGGACCCTTGTGGAACAACCAGTCAGTCCCCAATGGAGACCACATCACCTGTAATGAAGAGAGATGGGGGTAGGGGGAGAGAGAGGGAGAAGAGAGAGGGAGAGGGGGAGAGAGAAAGAGACAGGGAAAGAATGAAAACTAGGGATCAAGTACA
>LZPO01117232.1:54826-70143 GCA_001675575.1 Neotoma lepida
GGGGAGAGAGAAAGATAGAGAGGGAGGGGGAGGGAGACAGAGAAAGAGGGGGAGAGACAGAGGGCAGAGAGGGTAGAGGGAGGGAAAGAGAAGGAGGGGAAGAGGGGTAGGGGGGAAGAGAGGCTCAGTTGTAGAGCAGTAAGTCTGCACTGTGATGTCCTGGTGCTTTCTGAGGTCTAGGAGCCACCATTTCCTGATGGCTCAAGGAGAATTCAGCTTGTCCCAGGAGTTGATGGGACACGGAAGTCTCCAGTAACTATCCTCTTTCTAAGCACAGGTGAGACCATGGCAAACAAGAAAAGCACAGGGCTGTGACATTTGCCTTTTGGATATTTTTATTCTAGGAAATAGCAGCTTCTAACCAAACTTTAAACTCTACATTTCTTTTGTTTCATGCCTTCTAGAGAGCCTACATCTCTCTCACATGGGACAGNTAGAAATTTTATTGACTTCACAATTAGGTTTTAGTTTGTTTAGATGTTTTCCCCCCATTTACTCTCTGAGTGGTCATAGACATAAATGCCTACAGCTAAAGATGGCTAGAATATTTGTGGAGTGGGCACTAAAAGGCATTTGTCACACCAAAACAGTTGGATCCATTTAAAAGCACTCTGGAAATTGAAATCNGAACATCTGTATGAAGAAGTGAAATGTGCTGCTGCTGTCAGCACTCACGGAGAAAGGTTGAGTTTGGGGTTGATTTCCTCTCCGTGGTGCTCTGTGGCCAGATTGTTTGGCTCTGCATATTTTGCAAGTTATTTCCAAATTGCTAAACATGAGTGCTGCAAGGTGGCTGAATCAAAAGAGCCTGGGAGATTTATTGTCAGGGCCTGAATGATGTTGGTGAAGCTGACGGCTTCACCCAAATTAAGAAACTATTGCAGTGCAGTGGGGTGTTTTTTTTTTTATGGACTTGTGGTGTTTGGATAATTGAATGGCTATGCTCTGCCTCACTTCAGCTTGAGAGGCATCAGAGCAGGGGAAGCAGGAGGAGTTCTTTGCAGCCAGGCTTCAGGAATCTGCTGAGCAGGCACTTAGGAATGAGGAGGCCAGGACTGGCTGCTGCTCTGCAAAGTTCATGGAACCTTCTTCATCTGTCATGTGATGAGGAAAGGAGTGTCCAACCAAGAAGACTGAAAACTGTGGGGTAATTTGGCCTTTGGAGAAGATGGCCAAGTCAATAGTCCATATACCACCTTCTATACTCAGTTTTTGTACAAGATTTTCAAGGTGTGTTTTTAATTATGTGAGTGTGGGAGATGTACATATGAGTAGCAGCCACAGAGGCAGACATGCAAGTTGAAGGTGCATGTGAGTTGCCTGCTGTGGGTGCTGGGAACTGAATTCTGGTCCTGTGCAAGAGCAGAGAGAGCTCCAAACTACTGAGCCATCTCTCTAGCCCTGCCCAAGATTTTAATAAAAACAATGAGGCTCTATTCCCAGGCAGCACTTCCATTCTGGTATCTGTGAGGCCTCTTTGTGGCCCATCTCATGCTGTGGGTACCTGTGCTCTGGAGCAGGTACCGTTTGAATTCTGCTGACAACCTGCAACAGATTTGCTACCATCTCAGCTGTGAGATTAGGTTGGAGTTGTTTCATTTTTCATCCTGCTGCATAGCACTGATTTAGGCCTCCATGACACTTGTCCATTCATACTAGAGTGAGTCTGGGTTGGGACAGATCTTGTTNCTTTCTGTTAGTGTTGTTATCGTTATCCCAAATTCATACTTGGACCAACAGTTCTTAGGATCTCCTAAAAGGGAAGGATGCAGCTTACAGGTCGTTTCACAGAGTTACAAAGATGAAGATGCAGGCAGCACACTGTGTTCAGAGCTCCCTCTGTCTCCTCATTAGTTCATGATAAGCCTTTGACTCTCTTATGTCTCCTATGCTGCTTGTGTGAGGTGCTTGGGTGTTTAGGACCACACTTCCCAACGTGTGTGTTCAGGTCACCTGCACTTATCTGGGGTGTTACCAAGGTTTTGATACCTTGGGTTCTTCCTTCTTAAGAAGCTCTTGCCTCTCGGTGACTTTGTGAAGGAGANGACACACTCTGTGAACTTACAGATGACATTCCGGGCCTGGCAGGAGTACATACCCTGACAGAGGAGAAGCAGCAAGGAGGGGACTGTGCTAAGTGGTGGAGTAATCCCTGCGGTGTGGAACTTCTGTCTGGGCCAAGAAGCCTGATACCAGGAACGAACAAGAACGTGGTACATAGGGCTCCAGAGCACACACGGTCCTGGCACCAGTGGAGACAGGGAACAGCTTGCTTATGTGAGGCCGGGGAGGCNTCACATCTGGGGGCAGCACTCATCTGGGGCTTGACAGNTTTAAGGTACCCTTNTTGATAAGGGCTGTGTCCACATTCAAAGCTAGTTTGCTACTGGGACAAAAAGAGTTGCAAAAGCTCACAGTTTCCTATGTATGTTTGAGAGTACCAGGAAATGTAGTTTGCTTTTCTGTTTGTTTAAAANGAATGTCTGTCTTATGTGCAGAACCTCACATATACTGGCTTGGTCTTACAAACCCCAAAATGAGGTAGCATGCTGCCTGTTTTGTAGATAAGCAGACTGANGACTAGGGAAGCTCTANAACTTGTGACAAGTACACTGTTTGTCCAGGGATGAGCAGGATTTCACAGCCATTCACAGCCACACACTGACATAAAGCACTCAGCATCCCCCTTTGCCAAGCACAAAGAACTAATCAGACCACTGAGAACCAGGAGAACTATGCTCAGGNCTTTACATCAGAGNCCAAGGGTAGGGAGACCATGGAAGGCTTTCATGCAGACAGAAGGCTTCTGGAAGCATGCATTCTAGAAGTTTCACCATAATAAATTAGGAAAGAGCATTCTGGGGGCCAGTAAGAGACTGATGTGTATGAAGTAACCAGACTGTCGGTCAATAAGAGTACTCAGAAAACATGAACTCAACTCAAGCAGTTTCTGTTCTTGTCTAGGAGAAACATGTCTATACTCAGAACAAAGTCTCCATGTCAAGGTTTGTATGTGTCCCATGTTCAGAAGAACAACAGAATGTCTGAAGAGCAGACTAGCTGGTGAGTGGGTTTTGTCCAGATCTGCAGGAAAAGGAGGGGGAGTCAGTGCTTCTAAGGATAGTGCTTCCATAAACAGTCCCACTGGATTACCTCGCCACTAAAGCTTCCAACCATCCAGGGATAGATACTATCTTTACCTCAGTTTACAGTTCTCCTTATGGCAGCCTTCTCTTTATCTAGGGCTGAGGTNGTTACAAGCTCATCAAGTGTCTTCAGCAAGTAACAATGATGTTATGGAGGACTGCCCCAAAGCAGGAACTGCCAGCCTTACTTCAGACTCCTTTCCTCAAGGTCCTGTCTGTAGTCCTCTTGNCATAAGCCCTGGCATTTCTCCCCTGAGGAACTGGGTGCTTGGTTCCTTGTTTTCAAATTCACTTTTCANTTACTCATATCTTCCTGTAGACGTGTGAGACTTGACACATGAAAAGAAAGAGNTAAGAATGGAGGGATTATGTTAAAGTCACAATTGCAATTCCTCCTCCTCTTTCTAGTCTCTTGTTTAATGAGTTCTCTTTCTAGCCAAGTCCTTGNAACAGCTATCTGTGATTTCTACAAGTGCCTCTGTATCCCTGTCCAAGGACATATTAGATGGATATGGATGCCCGGCTTCCCTGCCTCAGACATTCAGATTTACATAGCATATGNTACTTTGGTTTGTTTGTTATTGACTGGTGTGCACATGCACTTGCTGTATATAGTGTTGGGTTTCATACTGACATTTTTGGACAAGTTGTTGTGTTGCTGTGACAAATACCCTGGCAAAATGCAACACAGGGGAGGAAGGGTTTATTTGGCTTACAGTAATTGTAGTCCATCATTGTAGGGAATTCACAGAAGGAACTCTGTAGGCAGTTTCTCTGTGTCTCAGAAACTGCTCCNGAACAACCACAAAGAGGCTTAATACTAATTATAAATGTTCAGCTGATAGCTCAGGCTTGTCTCCAGCCAGCTCTTACAACTTAATTTTACCCATATTTCTTGTCTAAGTTCTACCATTTGGCTCATAGCTTATTACCTCATTTTCTACATCTCTTGTTTCCTCTGTGTCTTGGCTCAACTCCTTTGACTCCATCCTCCTTCTTCCCAGCATTCTCTCTGCCCTNAAAATCTTGCCAATTATCTTTTTGTTAACAATGAGAGCAATATATATTTACACTGTACAAAGACTGTTCCATAGCATTGAACTCAAGTAGCTAGTCACATTACATCCACAACCAAGAGCAAAGAGAATAAATGCTTCCTTGAGTGGTTGCTGCTTATACTTAGCTAGCTTTCTTCATTCCTATACAGTTTGGAAGGCAGCCTAAGGAACAGTGCCACCCATAATTGACTGAGTCTTCCTACCTCAGTTAACTCAATTAAGAAAATCCCCAATTGGCATGCCCCAGTCCAACCCAACCTAGATGACTTGTCACTGAGACTCTTTCTGGATGATTTCAAGTTGTGTCAAGTTGACAGTTAAAGCCAATCTGAATGTCAGTGTACAATACACCTTTGCCACACCCTCCTACCCACTCATCTTCCTCTTTTCCTTCTCATCCCATTATTTTTCTCTGTTCCCCTACACNGTTTTTCTTTTGCTTTTGTATCATCCATGATTTAGTCTCTATATAAAATCTAGGCTGCTCACATGAAAGAAACATTTTTTCTGAGTCAGCTTTAATTCACTTAATATGATGATCTCCAGTTGCATGCATTTTCCTACAAATTACACAATTTCATTTTTATGAACAAATAAAATTCCATTGCATATATATTAAGATTTTCTGTACCCACTCCTCTATGGAGAGCATCTAGAGGGAATATTGGATTTTTGAGAGCTTACAGGGCAATTCCAATGTAACAACTTGTAAGTGTGGACACAGCTTTTGAGGTAGTAGACTCAAGACTACTTTACAGTGCTTCTCAACATCACCTGGGAACTTGTTCCAAATGCAAATTCTTGGATTACGTAGCTGACTAAGGGAACATATATTCTGGAGCTGATGCCAGAAACCAGCTTTCCAAGTAACTGTGCTGCAGCCAGTTCCCTGGCCATACATCCTCCCAATAGGTTTATGATGTAGAACATGGTGACCAGCTGTCTGTTATTTTCCATGAAGCCAGAGCTTGGGAGAAATCTGTTTCAATGACAGTGCAAGCCATTTAGGTCTGTATAAAAAGATCGATTTCCCAGTGGTGCAGGTTGCCTAAGCAGGAAGAAAGAACTGAAGGAGGATTTTGGAGTTTGATTTGGAGGGAGTAGGGGCAGGTAGTTGGAGTACTGAACAGAAAGAAAACAGAGAAAAAGGAAAAGGGAAAGACTGGCCTCTGGAGGAAATGGAGAATGTGAAGTATGTCATCTGACTTCACTTGAACCATCCAGTTCTTCTTTCCTGTGCTTTGAAATGAAGGATAGTGTTTTCTGAACTGGCATCTTTGATTTCTGCTGCAGATCCCAGTGCAGTTGAAATCACCCAGATAGCTTTGTTACACTGGGAACTTTCCACAGCAGGAACATGAGGCTGGGTCATGGCACAGTGGCTTCTCCCCTAACCCCTACCCATGACTGGTCTGCTTAATAGTCATCATTTCCTGCGGCCACAATTTTCAACATTTTACATTTAAACAGGGGAATATTAACCAACTTTCCTAATGCTCTTTGTTTATGATTGTTCAGGATGGCTGATCTTGTATTTTTCAAGTATCTCCATAGGACTTCACCCAGTGGCTGTCTGGATTAGGTTTCATTGGACTTTATGGTGATTATTTTGAAAATAGTGCTTATTTCAGGACTGTGGAATGTTCAAGGAATGAATAGATAATACGTGTGCCTAAACTGAGGAAGTGTATGATGACTGAGGATATGGGGAGGCAACATAAGTGCTTGTGCCAGGCTGGAGATCATTGAGGAAGCTGTGTGGAAAGTTGGGGCTGGGGTCACCAATTCCAAGGTGCTTTACCACACTTGCCAACTGTCCCACTATACTTAAAAGTTTTATCATCTTTTTCAACCAATAACAGTCTTTGTGCTTGGACTTTGGCCTTATTTGACTTTTGCTATTCCAATCACTTAGAGACGAAGTACTGTGTCTAAAACTGAAGTAAAGATGCTGAGGAAAGGGGACAAAAAAAGAGGGAAGAGGCTAAGGCTAGCTGCTCTTCCCCGAGTCAGGGTGGGGAGGGTGAACTAGGATCTCAAGGTGATCAATCTAGGGGTGCCTACATGGTGATGATATGCCATGTGAGGTCCTTGGAAACACACTGGACAGAATACGCAGAAGAAAGTGCAGGCCATACACTAGTGGCGTGTGAGGCATACAGCAGCTGTGAGCTGATGGGTAGATTTAAGATGAGCTGCTCTCTCTCTATTCCTCTGAAACCTCTTCAGTCAGCCTGTGGAGTTGAAAAGGGATGCCTGTGTAGACCTGGGTTGTATTTCTGACAGCCAAAAATAAAAAGGGGCAGGAGAGAGAAACCATCCCGCACACAGTCACCTTGCTGTGTAGACTTCCTTTCTAGTTTTTGTTTGTTTGATTTTAGCAGTTTGTCTAAAAGAGCACAGAGATCTGGAAGATAAGGGAAGAGCAAACAACAGTGGCAGTGCAGGGAATCCTGCCCATTGTGTTTCCATGCTTGGTCCACAATGCAGAGACCCGTGGGAAGGAGAGGTTTGGTGGCCTGGAATGTAGTGCCAGTGACTCATTGTGGCGATGAGCTGAAAATTGCTGGAGGAATGCTTTGGCCATCAAAAGCAGAGGAACTAGTACAGAAGTCAAAAATATGGGAAAAAGGAGAACCATGAGCTAAAACATAGTCAGGTCAAAGCATTTCCACAGGTAGTAAGAGACATTCAGAAGGCCATTTGAGTGTTCTAANTAAATGGTGACATGGCTTAATCACGGTGAGTTCCACTTTACAAACATTGTGCATGAGACTTACTGATAGGGAAAACCACTTTCTAACTCTGTAATCTGCAAGTGACCTCAAACAGTCACCTTGCAGTGTACTGGTAGCCTGAAAACAGACCACTGAGCATTCTCGAGAGTCTAGACACATTCTGACAGCAGGGGAACCTAGCTCCTCCCTGCTCCTGCCCTGTTAGGCAGTGCACATCCAGGTCTCAGATCACAGATGATGTTCCTCCAATGGAGATGTTTTCTTCTCCTTTGAAGTTCCTGGAGATCTGACCCACTTTAGCTCAGGAATTCTGAGCATTACATACCCCAGCATTGGGCTACAGTGGANACTAAAGGGCAGACATCCACCTTGGCTTGCTTGAGTTCCTGTAGACTTCCTGATATGGCATCAGATGAGTGGGTCAGCTTTTTCTCATTCAGCATATCCACACAAAATGGTGTACACAATGTTCCATGCTTGTACCCATCATGCAGCTTCCAAGTGTGTCTGCAGACTCTCAGGAGGTTTCTCAGGCAGGAAACCTGAGGGGTGAGTTATTTCAGGCAGGCAAAGGCAGTCAAGAGAAATGAATATGGATATTTCAANTAAGAATTCTTTATCCCACTTTCTCTGTGAAGATTCCCACTTTTTATTTTTGCATAGCATATTTTAATGGAAAACTATTAACAGTTTNTGTACAGAGTTCAGTAAATACAGTGTCCTCTTTCAGAGAATTATTTTTCTTTAAAATTTCTATATATTTTAAATAAATTTATTTATGTATTTATTAAATATCCTGGCCACAGTTTCTTCTCCCTCCTCTCTTCCTCTCCTCCCACCTCCCTTCTGTTCCTATCCCCCAATCCACTCCTCCTCCATTTCTGTTTAGGAAAGGACAGGTCTCCCANGAGTACCAACAAAACATGGTTTATCAAGTTGCAGTAAGACTAAGCACCTCCCCATGTATTAAGGTTGGGCAAGGCAACCCAGTATGAGGAGTAGGAGACCAAAAGCCTGTAAAAGAGGCAGAGGCAACCCCTGTTCCCACTGTTTGGAGTCCCACAAGAGGACTAAGCTACACAACTGAAGACTCCCACTTTTACTTAGCTCCAACAGATCTCTTCACGAACATCAAATTACAGCGAGCATCTTAGAGATTAGAGCCCGCTGCTGTGCCTTATCTTCCTTCAGTGACTGTGTTTTGCTGGTCTAGCCTCATTTACCACTGGCTCCAGTCAGGATGCATAGTGAGAGCTGTTTTGACCTGTGTCACAATGGATAAAGCATCCCACCTAAACATCTTTCTACAGCTCATTTTCTTTTCTTTTCTTTTCTTTTTTTTTGAGACAGAGTTTGTCTGTGTAGTTTTGGAGCCTGTCCTGGAACTTGCTTTGCATACCAGGCTGGCCTTGAACTCACAGAGATCCACCTGCCTCTGCCTCCCAAGTGCTGGGATTAAAGGCATGTGCCACCACCTTCCATGGCTCGATTTCTTTATCCCAGAAGATTATCAGGAAAAAATGAGCCTGAATTGGGATTGGCAGACTAGTCAGTGTGCCAAATTCACCCAGATACTTGGTTTTGCAGATAAAGTTCTAAAGTTATAGCGTGGTCACTTACATACAAGCTGACTGTGGCTGAGTCTGGGTCACAACAGAAAATAGTTGCAACTGTGGCAGTTGGCCTATAGAGCCTGAAATATTTACTATCTCATCTTTCCCAGCAAAAGCATGCCAACCCAGATCTGAACATTTAGCACGTGGCTGCATATTGTCCATCGTGAGTAGCCCACACCTTCATGCCTCTTGTATTCAATACCACCCCCTATTTAAGTCAACTTAAGTGACAAATGTGCTTCACTGTATTGGAGATATGGTAAGGGATCTTTTAAAAACATCTTCTAAGGTATTTACGATAATAAATCTTCTAAGGTGTTTAAGACAGTGCTGTTATTTTAACCCCATGGCTAGGAGCTCAGCCACAGGAAAGCAGAGTCATGGGCCCCTTCCTTCTCCAGCCCCAGAGCTTGGAAAACAACACAAGATGACCTGAGAGGATGAAGTGATGGAGAGGTCACGAACAGAGGGAAGATGATAACAAAACAAGCAGGTACTCCCCTAGGTGCTTGGCTTTAAAGAAAATTCATTTTCCTACCTCGCTGTCTACTGTTCCCACCTTGTTTGCTTTCTTGACCAAGGCCAAGTGCTGCCTTGATGACATGAGCCTGCATCTGTAGGTTTTCTCATTCTGGAGTGGGTAAAGGGGACAGCTGAATTCTTAGGCACACTTTCAAAGAGCAAACAGTGATGCAACAGAGCAGGAATGCTCGGAGTGAAACATTTCATTTATAATGTCTCAGAAAAGAACAACTTACCGGGGGAAAAAGTTCATCTGAAAAGTATGCAGATTAAGATGCATGTGTATCATTGAATCAAATTATATCTTCCTAGATAGCATTATACTATTAAGATTTTCCCATTACTGTCAATTTTCCTCTGACTTTTTCAGGAGTATTATCAGAATAAAAAGAAAAGAAGTACATCATNCTCTTTGTGATGCATAAATGCTTGTGTACACTCAGCACTGAGGCCAGTGTGTCATGGAAGGCCCCTGAAAATCTGGGTCTTTGCTGTCCTGGCTTCACTCCTCCAGTGTTCAGGGTACAGAGATGAACATGGTGCATTTCAGAAAAGATTCCAGAGAGCTTGGCTTTCATCTGCCTAGCCAAAGTATTCCTCTTTTTATGCATGCAACCTTCGACTCCAAAGNGCAGGAAAGTCACGGACATGCTTCCATGAGTCTACACTTTTTCTTAGGGGCCATATCAGATGGTCTTTATTCAGTTTAAACCAAGAAAGAGGTGCAGGAGGAGTTGATTCTCAACAATATTGCTCCTGATTTCTATTAACAGTTATATATCCACACACATCTAGATTACAGGTAGAGCCTAAGAGACAGGAACATATGTTCTTTTCTAAACTCACAGCTAAATGTAATCAATCAATTTCATTATTAAACCTTTAAGTTAGTTTTATTAATAGTAATTCTTTCCACATAATACTCCACAGTGTGGCAGATGGACAAAGTTTATATGTATTTTGAATTCTCAAATCTAGGCACAGAGTTCATCCCTCAGCCAACATTCTTGGGGGTCAGATTTATATAAAAATTAGATTTTTTTCAGACCTTTATTTCATATTTGTTTTCTTTTCTTTTTTTTACACAGTCTTGCTGTGCAACCCAAGCTGGCTTCCAGCTCATGAACATCACTTGCTTCAGTACACTAATTCCTGGGATTATAGAAATGGACCACCCGCCAAGCCAAATTTTTTCTCAGAGTTTGTAAGATAATATGTACAAATACCCTAAATAGGATGTCACCCAACTCAATCTGGGCCAGCACTTCCAAAGTAAGCACTTCAAGCTTACATAAATGTCCCCCAAACATGGTCTAGCCAACAATGGAATATTATACATCGACAAGAATAGTACAGTACAGTTACACAAAGCAATTTGGGTGAATCCCATGTACATAATTATGCCTATTNTTTGATGCTGGTGCCAATATGTGTATATAAACACACAACACTAATCTCCAGTATTCAATGTTAAAGTTGTATTTGCTACAAGTAGAAGAGATAATGACTTCCAGGGAGCGTCTATTTGTTGGTCATATTCTATTTTTAATATGAATTGTGGTCACGTGTGTTTGCTAAAAATTTATGAAGCTAGTCATAGTACAGATTGTTTAATTAAAAAGTACAAAATATATTAAAATTACTAATGGGCACTGAAGAAAAACTCCTTTAAAATTTTTTTCTTCTAAAGGTGAAATATTTTCATGAAATGCTTTTCAATGTCAGAGAGCTTTCATGTTGGTTCTCCAAAGTTTACACTGAATACAAATAGTCTCTTATACACATCTAGATGTGTATAAGAGACAGCTCCTAATGAGCTCCAGGATGAGTCCAGGCTTCTGAGACCCTCTGTAAAGTAGAGAAAGACAGTAAAAAGATAGTAAAACAAGTGCTTTGATAGCACTTTTTAAAAATTCATAACAGGTATAAAAAGAAGTGGCAGCTGTTTAGTGTATACATGTGCAAAAAACCCTGTAAGATTTGTGGCATCATAAAGGGCATCAGTCATACATTCTGCCGAGTAAGGCATGGCTTCTGATATAATAGTCTCTGCTCTTTCTTCTGCCTGTATNTTGTGAATAATGGATCTGGCTGTTTATAGGCCTCAGTGCATTTGCAGGGAAGGCTTGGAAGAACATGACCATCAAATTTCCACTCTCCTGCCATTTCCTCACAGGTAGATGGAGACTGCTTTTCCTCTGCCCTGCGGTTGGGCCACTTTGTCTTTGCACAGATACTGGTCTGAGTCAACACACATTGAGTGATACAGACACTATTGTAAGACAGATCGGATCTATTTTGCAGAGTTGGCACCTTCTTTTCTGTACATTACCAATTTTTTAGGATGCATTTGTATTACTTTTAATAATGTGTATGTGTTTGTCTATGTATGGGGGTGTACACATGAGCATTGGTGCCTGAGGAAGCCAGAAGAGGGCATCATGTTCTCTGGAGCTGGAGATATAGGCATTGTCAGCTTCCNGGTGTGGGTGCTGGGAATGGATTTCAGGTTCTTTGGGGGAGCAGGGTGGGCTCATCACTACTGAGCCATCCCATTAGCCCCTGCATTACCAACTCTAGCAAGAAGGAAATGGCAGCATGCATTTCCCAGCTAATCTCACTGCACCCCCATGTTGACTGCACAGGACCATCTGATCACATAAATATGCTACCATTGAAAAATCTGCTGTTTATTCATTTAAATAAAATTCCANTTAGCTCAAGCATATCCATTAGATTCTTTGCAGAATGCTCATGTTTTGACAAACATATTATGAAATATCTCTGGTATTTTTTAACTGAGCTTAGGGAATGTAATTTAAATTTTGACATCTGAGTTATCATTATGAGCATAATGACTGACTCCCTCTCGGGCTGGTAGGTGAGGCAGAGCTATGATTCTACCTCAGGGGCTGTGGCTTGCATGTTTTCATGTATGGCTTCATTCTCTTCTGCTTCTTCCTTTGTGATCAAGCTTTCACCTTTATCAGCACATTTTCTTACATATTAACTTTTTCTTTGTATTCAGGCATTCTTCCTCTAGTCTAAGTTGACTCTTAGACCCTCTGATCAGGCTCATGTGTGCTATGATCAGAATGTAGGTCTTGGCAAACATACTTGTGTTGTGTTTAGATGACTTCCTACTATTTCGGTGAGAGCTTATTACATAGCAGCTGCTATTCACTTGGTGTCAGTAGAACTGGAAGTGTGTGGGAGTCTGTAGGAGATGAATTCTGGANTGAAGACAGATAGATACGCTCACACACGAAGAGCTGGGTCCTGAAAGAAGCCGATTTCTCACCTGCAAAAGAGCCTAGACAGGGCTAAGTTCACCAGGGAGATATCCTCACAGCAGTAGCTAGGTGCCAGTCTGTCCTATCGAGGGTCTGTACCCTTCAATTCCTGCAGTTATCACTGCTCACCCAGAGGAAGAGGAGAGAGGGAGAGAAGTGACCATGGGTGGTTTTATGAACCAGATTAGGGAGTCATTCCCATTTGCAACCCTGTTGGCTATAACTTGGTCATGTGCCAACACCTAACTGTAAAGGATCTTAGGAAATTCAGCTAATTTAGTACCCGAAAGAAAAGGAAATGGATTGATGAACAGGTTATCAGTCTTTAATACAGCATTTTCATATAGAAGTCTAGGGACTTTAATTTAGACAATTCTGATGCCCCCCACAGGTTTTATTGTATTCAGATTGTGCAAAAATATTTAAATGTAATCTATATAAGTTAACTATAAAACATTTTAAAAGATTTATTTTATCAGTTTTAATTGTGAGTGTGTGCAGGCACGCACATGTGCCTATGATTTCAGTTGCTTACAGAGGCCATAGGATCTCTGCAAAAGCAGTGTGAGCTCTGAACTGCTGAACCATCTCTTCATCCACTATGAGACAATAGTAATAAAATTAATTTTACCTATACTTGAAGTTAGTCTTACTGTATCTCAGTTGTATGTCTGAATGTCTTTATGTCATATTATCTTCTAGTATCCAAACAAACAAAAGTTTTCTACGGTCACTCTGTAGAATATTTATTCAATATGGAAAGAGTAAACTGTAGAGTATAAAACTTGGACTCTGGAAACACACAAGCCAGATGATGTGTATAAGAGACAGATATTTATTCAATATGGAAAGAGTAAACTGTAGAGTATAAAACTTGGACTCTGGAAACACACAAGCCAGATTATGTCCCCTCAATGCCACACGCCAACGATAGTATCTTGAATGAGATGCCTAGTCTATAGAAGTTAGCATCTTGAGAAAACAATGACAGTGGTGTAACACACAAATCACTTATTTCACTATTTGTCACACACAAATGGCAGCAAGTATGATCCACTAACAGTGATATTATTTTATTAAAATAGNATGCAATTATTTATGAAAATAAGCATCTTACTAATGTCATAATGTGATACTATTTCTGTTAAGATGCATATGATTAAAGCTTTTAACCTTGGCATTCTTTAATTTGTACACTTAATAAAATTGAATCACCAATTGTCTGATGAATATAGACACAAAAATTTTTGCAAAATACTCTGAAACCAAATTCAAAAACACATTAGAAATAATATAACAGGATTGAGTTGCTTCTATTTCAGGAATCCAAGGATGGTTCAACATATGCAAATCAGTAAATGTAGTAGTTCATTAGTCAACTGAAGGGTTGACATGAAATCACATGACCATCTCAGTAGATGTAGAAAAAACCTTCAGCAAAGTTCTACAGCACTTCATGATAAAAGCCATAAGGAAATTAAAAGTAGAAGGAACATGACTCAATATTATAAAGGATATATATGACAAACCTAAAACCAACATTATATTAAATAGGAAATATCTCAGAGCATTTATTTAAGGCCAAAGACAAAGCAAGAATGTTAACTCTCTTTACTTTTTTTCAATAAAGTACTTGAAATTTAAACTCAAGAGAAATAAAAAAGTAAACAAATATGAGGTCAAAATATCCCTATTTAAAGATTATATGATTCTGTATGGGACTCTAATGACATCACCAAAAACTCTTAGAGCTGATAAGCACTTTCAGTTAAATAGCAGGTTACAAAATTATATGAAAATCAGTAGCTTTTCTCTCTGTCTATCAGTAGACTTACCAAGAAAAAAATTAGGCAAAATATCGTATTTATAGTAGCTGCAAAATAATANGCAAGAAAACCTAATGAAGTTGAGACTATCTGAATGACCTCTATAAAGAAAGCTGAAACACTGAGAGGAAGGTGAAGATGACAATTGTGGAAAGACTTCCCACATTCATGGATTGACAGAATTAACATGGTAGAAGCAGCATTATTTCCCAAAGTGATCTACATATTTGCTACCCATCAAAATTTCAATGGCATTCTTTGTAGAACTAGAGAAACATCCCCAAAATCATGTGGAAGTAAAAAGGACCACAAATTGACAAAGCAATACTAGGTAAATAGAGCAATAGTAAATATAACAATTAACCAATCTAAAACAATACTACAGAGCCCTAATAGTGAAAACAGCATGGGGCTGGCCCAGTGAGAAAGGAGAGGAGATGCAGAGATGAATTTAGACACACCTAATTTTTGACAGAACTGTCACAAATACACCATTGCTCTTAAGGAAGTGGCTCTGAGAAAACCAGAACCAGTTAAAATATCCAACAATAAATGAACNAAACTGTGATATACATGCAATGGAGTTTTAGTCAGAAAAATGAAATTATGTCAGTTTCAGGAAATGAATGGAACTAGAAATTATCACATTAAGTGAAAAGAACCAGTACTCAGGTAAATAACATGTTTTCTATTAGACATAGAACATAGACTTCAATATAAATGCATATGACATGAAAGGAGAAGGAGGCTATTGGGACAGTGGAGGGAGAAGTGGGGTCAGGGAGGAAAGGGGAGATGAAGGCTGAGTGTCCTATATTTTCATGTTTTATACATGCTTTCTTTCATACACAGACTCTCAATTTAAATACACACACATANATGGCANGAAAGCAGAAAAGGACTCTGTAAGGGAAGGAAGTGGAACATCAAAACAAGGAAGGAGTAGCAGGTGTGGTTGAGGAGTAAATATGAGCAGATTCAGTGTCCTGCATGTATGAAAATGTCACCATAATGCCTGCTATCTTACAGTGGCTGAGATGTTAAAAGGATAATGAAAAGAGAGTCTCTGTGATTTCCTGCTCATTTCTGGAGTAGAATAAAACATTTTAAGCATTGCC
>LZPO01117232.1:72068-82253 GCA_001675575.1 Neotoma lepida
GAGGAAGCGGTATTTTGTGCATTGTAGCTTGGTTTAAGCTGATCAAGTATTATTACTAAGAATCTGTTCTTAATTACTGTGCTCAAATTGAATAATCTTAGCATTGCCCCAGGTATCAAAATATCTCATCATCATTTCTCAGGGAAACAATGAGTTGCATTATGGGGAAGACACTCAAGCTCTGGCTTGAGTTGACGTTGACATAAACCATGTAGCTTTTCCAGTGTGCACACATTGTGTGCATTTTATGAGTTGGACAGAAGAGATCAAGTGGGGATGGGGAGAGGTTTAGAATGTCTTGGCACTCCTTCCAGCTCCCACAGTCTTCCCAAGGACTGCGCAGGATTATTTTCTTACCAGTTAAATCNACANAGGACCATGCACTAAGGAAGTCCAGAATCCATTATCAAATCCATCTTGTTTATTCAGATGCAAGGAATCAATCCTAATACTGTTTAGATTTCATTTACTAAGAGATATATTTATATAAATCTTTTCGAGGATAATTTACTGGCAGCATTTGAGGAAGTGTTTCAGTTGTATTTGAAAGTCAAAATAATATTTGACTTCAGGAATGGATTGCCCGAGGCCATTAAGCTATCTAACACTTTGACCNNGCTTCACTCCATTTCTCTGTTAAGCACCAGGAGCATGGTTGATCCCTGCAGTGTGACTTGCTGGGCATGAGGGAATGCTCTTGTCTGAGCAGCCTGTGAAAGTTTCAGTTACTTCTGAAATGCCAAGCTGCTGGGGATTTTCCAAAAGGAGATGGATGGTTTTATAGTATTCATTGACACGTAAATTCCCTAAGCCAAGTTATCTCCACCTCCACCCATATTGATATTCATTTTCCTTCCCTTTAATCCCCAACGTAAACCTAAGTTTGGAGGTGATCTGAAGGTAGACATCAACTTTGGTGTGGTTTGCAATGCTTCATGTACATCATCAATGTTTTTCTGCTAGACTATGAACTCAGGCAGAAGGGACGAGAAGCTTTTTCCTTTGCTGTCAAAGGCGGGGGGACAGAAAGCTATTGGGGGGTAAATTCTGATAATACTTCTAAATGAGAGCTAGAACAAGTTTCTGTTAAAGTGAGAGAATGTTTGCATGTTGGTGATCTGAGCTGTCNCTGCCCCTCAGGAACTGCAGCACTCAGGAGAGTGGCCCCTGCTCCTAGCATAGGTAANACAGTAGAGCTGGCCCTGATAGTTTGCTTATTTGGGAAAGAAAGTATCCTTCCAAATATGAGGCCTCGAAGAAAGATTGTTGCTCCATGTTGTAGGAAGAGAATAACTTGGCATGTTTGTCCTGTGAATCTTCCTGATAGTTGTCACCTGTTACTTCATTCTTTGTCCAGTTCTGGTCATCTTCACAGAAGGCCAGGGTTACCTACTCACTCACCAGCTACTCAGCCACTGGCCAGAGTTCTACGGACTGCCATGGGATGTGGATACTGGGAGGAAGAAGGGATCTTGAATGAAAAAGGATATGGGGAAATGTAGTTCCCAAACACTCCCCAGTAACAGGCCATTGCCAGGGTGGGAAGAAAGGACCCCATGTAGAACATGAGAGGTGGCTGCAAAAATGGTGCCCTGGCCACTGAGGAGCCTGGACACAGAAAACACANNTCAGGACAGAAAGGCTCCCTCTGTGCCTCTAGGATGNCNNCTATTAGTTTTAGCTTTAACCTCAGGGATGAAGAGATTCTAAACNACACAAAAAGAGTATTTTGTCAACCCTAATACCCATTTAACATTAGTTTGCTTCTTGAGAGTTACAGTCGAACTAGTATTGTGTTTTCTGCACTATTTGTAAGGAGGAATGGTGGCAAGATAAGGCAATGGTGCCCATAAGAAATCTCTGTTCAAGTCTTTTCTATTCTACCACCCTGTATAGCTGGAAGATGGGGCAGGGGAGGTNTGTTCTTTAGACCTGCCTCCTACAAGCAACCCATTGTTAATTCTAGTTTTTATTAATAAGGAAAGGTCANNTGCCAGTTGGGGCAGTAGGAATGGCTGACACTTTGGACTCATGATCGTACTGCTGAGCTGTTCCCCTTATAAGGTATTGAGAGTTTCAGCTGGTTGGATAATGCTTTAGAAACATTTATAAGTTGCAATGTATTTTTTGGCAGAAGAAATAATTCTTTCTAGTTACTTAATTAATTAATTGNTGTGTGTACGTGTGTGTTTGCGTGGGTGTGTGCATGTGTGCATGGAAGCTAGATGCCANTGTTGCTATCCACCTGATTTTTTTTAGATAGGTTTGTAGTAGAATATTTTAAGGTGTGTCACTTTAATTTATGTTGCATTTGTTTAACTCTGTGTAGCTGTGTTACTGNGCCTGTGTGAAACACCTGATGATCTAATAAGGAACTGGCCAATAGCAAGGCAGGAGAAAGGATAGGCGGGGCTGGCAGGCAGAGAGAATATATAGAAGGAGAAAATTGGGAGGAAAGAGCTAAGATCAAGGAGCCAGAGAAGAAGGACTCCAGGGGCCAGCCACCCAGCTACACAGCAAGCCATGGAGTAAGAGTAAGACGTACAGAAGTTAGAGAACAGGAAAAATCCAGCAGGAAAAGGTAGTCAGAATAAATTTAAGTTAAGGAAAGATGGCTAGAAACTTAGCCAAGCTAAGGCCGGATATTCATAAGTAATAATAAGCCTCCGCATGTGATTTATTTGGGAGCTGGGTGGCAGACCCCCTCCACAAAAGAGCCAAAAAGCAACCTACAACATAGGTTCTCTCCTTGAACCTGGAGTTCCCTCATTTGGTTAGGATTGCTTGGCCAAGGAGCTCAGGGGATCCTCCTGCCTCCACTCCTGCCTCACCCTAACACCCCACTCCCACTCAATGCTGAGTTTACAGACTCATGCTAGCAAGCCCAACTTTTATGTGGATGCTGGGTAACTGAACTCAGGTCCCCATACTTGTACAGCAAGTACTTCATGAGCAAAGCCATCTCCCCAGATCCCAAAGTGATCTTTTCTTATAGGAATTTTACTTTTTGCTCTAGAAGCATCCATTGTATCTTACTGATTCTAAGGAAAATACAACTCCACCAAACACATCCAGTTTGCTCCATCCAAAATCATAGTCGAGCTTACAATAGCATCTTGCAAGTGCTGTGGGAAGCAGTCACAACAAAACTGTCATTCTTTACATGTGTGGTACTTAATTCCAGTTGAATGGATGCTCACTAGGCAAGTACCACCAGAGAAGGGAAGATCAAACCTCTGAACACCTTCTAGTGAGGTCTTCATATAAAATACAGAAAGCTATAGCATGAATATAGTCAATGAGTGCTAGCAGCTTAGAAACAGTGGTAGAGACTCTTAAGAATAGCTACCTAGCCACTGCTCTTTATGTCGTAGAGGATGATACTGTGTGAAAGAAAAACATGCTTACTAAAGACTTAGTGGGAAAGTGAGGGAAACTGTCAGGCTCTGAGAATAAAGAAGTTTTAGGAGTGCCTTAAACAATGTAATTTGCTTATGTTTCCTTTTTGGTGGGTAAAGAGAAGTGCTAAAAAATCCATGCCTACATCTAAAAGAGCTGTTTTAAGAAGTATAAAATTAAAAGCGAGAGTCAAAAAAGCATTGCATCACCGTGTAATTGACAGTGCTTTCTGGTTTTTAGTAGAACATAAAAAATAGTGTGCTTTACTGTTAATGACTTTTTAAAGTCTATAAAATGCAGTCGTTGGAGAGAAGTAGATAACTAGTTGAGTGTGTGCATGTGTAAATGGTGGCTACTTAATTGAGCTGAACTTGTGTGTGGAAGTCAGCATTTCTCTTGTGCCTAGTAGTCTCTCATCTTACAGTTTGGAAAATAATATCCTAGTCTTTTTCTCTTTAAAAAGAACCCCGGGGATTCTCCCCCATGGTGATAATTTTCAGATGTTGTTCTCTACNTTAGCAGCCCAAATCTCACTATCTGTGCACTTGATNTCTCATTTGCTAAACTCTTGATCTGTTGGCTCATACTCACTTGACTGCAAGAAGCAGAATTTTGTATAGAAGAGCACAGNGTGTTTCAAAGAAGCTAANGAGGGCTCAGTGAAGTCCGAGAAGCTGAGTACTCTGGTGGGTAGTATTGCTTCTCCATTTGCAATGTGATGAATAATTTCTAACTAGTCATCCACTTTAAAACCACACTTCCTTAGGTTAAAAACATTGTATGTGTGTGTGTGTGTATGTGTGTGTGCATGAGCACACATGTGTGTGTTTGATAGAAATAGCAATCACACTCATTTGTTCTATATTTTCTGAAATTTGAAAGCTAAGTGAGCCTCAACCATATCAAATAGGAGTATCTCATTAGAATTTATGAAGAAGTGAAAGTTGAGAATCAGGAAATAATGGAAATGAAGTCACAGCACAGCTGGTTCAACCTCTGTCTACCCTGCACTCATACCACCCTAGAGGGAGGCCTGTGATAGTGTCTTCCTTGCTATATGCACAGACAAGGTAACACTTTTGTTCTTTTGTTTGTTTGTTTGTTTTTGAGACATGGTCTTACTATGTAGCCCTGGTTGGCCCAGAACATCCTATGTAGACCATACTGGTTTCATATTCACAGAGATCCACCTTCTTTTGCCCCCAGAATGGTGAGATTAAAGGCATGTACCACAACANCCATTGGGTAACTTCTGATTTAAAGAAAAGGTTGAAATGCTTGGCGTCATCCCTGTGCCATATTCTAGCATTGATTAAAGGGAAGAGGGGATGGCTGTCATTGACTTTGNCACTTNAGTGCCATCTTGGATACTTTGCTAGATAGACAAGCANTGAATCCCTTTAAATGAATCAGGGTCCCTTGACAAGAAGACCTGTCTTTTAACTTTGTCTTATATTAACAAATTATCCCAGGTGATGCAGGGCAGCCTAAGAGAGAACCAGACTAGAAATGAATGACATGAGGATTTTTCCTTTCCTTATATTAAAATTAAAGTAGTAAAAGATGGAAAGGGATTAAAATAATGTAATCACTTTTACATGAAAACAAGTAAGAGCAACTTCATAGGTTGTTTCAACAATTCTGAGTCCACTGAAGCCGTGCACGTCAGAAACCTTCAATTGCCTTTCTTTGCTGTGGTTTGAATGCTAACCTACTTCATTCATCAATCCTTGAGCCAATATTTACTAAGTGCCTATAGTATGCCATGCATTGTACTTAACTCGGTGCTTAAAGCTAAAGACGTAACATATACAGCTCCTTTCCTATCCTATGGCAAGAAGTATAATAACCATGAACAAATGCAACCATCTGTGCTTCCCAGGTAATACATGTTACTGATGGCATNTTAGAGGAAGCTATACCAAATAATCCAAAGCTAGAAAATTCTGCCCCACTGGGAACTTTTAAACTGAGGATTGAGTAAGTAATGTTAGTTGGAAATGTAGAGTAAGTATGTTCTATGCCAGGAGAACAAGATAAACAAATGTCTGAAGAAGGGTTTCTCTTTGACATTACATTGGCTAGGTCATGGAGTGCTCNCTCTAGATTTTCTAGGGTCTTGTACTGTCTGCTATGGAATTTGGACAATAAGGATGAAGGGAAGCCATTGTAGGATATTATGCATAACTGAGAGTCTAAGAACAGATATGGGATGATTAGACAGAGTGAGGCCGGGTAAGCTATTGAAGCNGCCCAGGAAAGAAAATTCAGTGACTGGAGCTGGGACATTGGCAGTCAAACTTCAGATGTTTGATTTTGATATGTAATCAGCTGTAGTCATAAGAAGGAGAAGAGAGTCAAGGTTGACTTTAGGGATCTTGGGGCAGTAAAGGGATTATTAGAATAATCCTTGGGGGAAAACATCAAAGATATTAGTATTGATTTAGATCTTTATCTGTTCAGAAAATCTTACTTGAAATATGCTAATAAAAATCTATTCATTGTAACAAAGGAAAATAAAATCAATAGACAAAGGAAATCAAAAGCTGTGCTTGAAGGATGAGATGAGATCAGGGGTGGGATGAATCTGGCCTCCTTTACAGGGAAGGCCACGCATCTGACGCTGTGCTTTTCAGAAGCAAACATGATTCATGGTGTTCATAAGTGAGACAAAACCAATTGCTTGGANAGGCTCCATCCTGCCTGATATTGAGACCAAAGAGAAATCTCTCCAATAAGCTTTCCTACAAGGGATGCTGTCCAGTGTCAAGAACAACATCCTCATCATAAAGGCAGTGATAACCTTCCTCTGCTGCCTCCCGCCCCATCCCTCAGCGAGGACCAGACCACTGAGCCAGACAGCATTGGCCGAAAACCGATTCTGTGAGAAAAAGGGAATTTTCATCAAATTTGACCTGAAGTGGTCCAGATTTGTCACTTTGCTGTCCTCTGCCTTTAATTCCAGGATGAAGCCCAGAAGACTTCTCTCATGTTTTGTGTATGTGGGTGGGTGTACACACATTCCTGGCATGTTTTAGAGTCCAAAAGAAGAAAGACCAGCTGGCAGGAGGAATATCCACAGCTTTAGGAGCAGACTCCTCCATAGGTATGCGCCTCTCAGGCAAGCTTTTGAAAGATTTCTCTGGATCAGTGAAGAGCTAGAGGATTTCTACATGGAAGCCAGCTGTTTGGTGTTGTCAGGACGGACTAAGCCTTGTGACTTTCCGGCCAAGCTGCGGTGGAATTAAGCTTGTCTCATGGAAGCTGTAGTGTTTAGCAGTGAGATATGTCTCAGTAGAAGAATGCCTGACTTTGCTTAGCAATGAGCCATAGGAGTAGTCCCAGGCAACCTGGAGTACCCCCTGGAAAGTAATTTGGGGTCCATTATAATACAGACAGATGGGAAATGGAGGTCCCGGAGTTCCCTGTTTTAAGGCACAACTTTAATCTTTATTTCAGAAGAATTTTAAAGCAGCCATAACCAAATACCCACTTTGGTCATAAAAAATAAAAATCTCAATAAATAGAGTATCTGGAGAACACAGCTCTGTACAATATCATCCCAGTATAGGCTGAAAAAAATAGAATGCAGTTTTTTAAAGTTTCCATCAAATTTTCACCAACACCCCAGCTTGTTGGAGCCTANAAACAGTAAATCTTTATTATCTTTTTAGCAAGGTAAGAATATGGGTAGCTATGCAAAACAATTTTTCTGTAGTGTGATAGCTCAGTCACCACACTGTCAGCAGTACCTTGTATTCAAACTTCTGGGGACAAGAGGCTGGATACTGCTCTGTGGTCTTACACTGGGAGCCGTTGAGTGAGGTCAGAGGTAGTGGAAGGAGCTTTGAAATTAGGTTTCTTAGGTTTGGATCACTGCTTCTCTGTTTGAACTCAGTGTATTCCTCTTCTGCCATGGATTCTCTCACTATAGAAGGAGTCTGATAATAGACAAATGCCCTCCAAGAGTATGTTAGGAGATCTTAGGAGATCTTGACGAGAGAGAGTAGCTACTGTTGCTCTTCATAGCAGAACTTTGTGCGCACCCATCTCACAAATGTTGGCTGTGAGACAGGCCAGGAGGTGGGCCCAATGAGGGACTGTAACTCAGCCCTGTGTAGTAACTTCAGACCCATGTTAGGTAGGTTTAAATAATAGTCTTTTTGACTCGACTTTGACAGCTAAAAAGTGAAGGGTAACAGTTAATTGAAGCAAGAACCGCCCAGTAAGACAAGGTATATGGACGGTGAGTTGGCCCCTAAGAAGAATGGCTCAGCACACCAGTCCTTTGTCTCTGTCAAGAGAGGTGTTGAAGATAGTGTACAGTTGGTTTGGGGACTATGGATTTGTTCTTCCTTATACGAGTTTGCAAAGATTAAGTATTGNATGTATAGCAGCACTGGATGTTTTACATTCATTTTAATGTTCTGTGGCTTAGCCATATTAGGTGTTCATACTGAACTAATAAATAGGATATTCAAATAATGTGTTTATTGAATTTCTACATATTTCTTTAAAGATTTATCTATTGAATATTTCAGAATTATCATTTGGTTAGGGGATGATGCTGTGATAGTAGGGGTGTTCAAAGCTCCTCGGAAGATGGTACCCCAGAGGATGCTTTCTTCTCTCCTCCACATCCATCCTTGCTATTTGAATTCTCCTCTGAAAATAAGAGCAGTGTGCTGCTGAGCTCAGGCACCCTTCCCATCCAGCATGGCATTGCCTTGCTGCTTTGAGTACTGNCCGAGAGTTTTAGTCCTGTATTAGTTAGGATGTTAACTGTTGCAGTTAACCTAGTACCGGTTAGATAGATGAGTTCCAGTGCCAGACAGCATGCTGCCTTCCTTTCAGTGATNTCATGGCTTTTTAAAGCCNTTTTTAAAGCAACGGTTGTGATTTTTAAAAGCAAGCATCATGTGATAGTGGGCNTTGAGTACGACATGATGATGTTGAGTTGTATGGTGCTAAAATGCTACTTGAATCTCACTGGTCTGTAGTTACAGAAAGAGTAAAATAAAAGTAACTCTCTCTCAACCTNTCAAGTGCATAAGAGATCCTTTCAAAGCCCGCTGTATTAGTGGAATCACTAGATGCTTCTTTGGCAGAAGGTGTCGTGACAAACTGAAGAGTGCCGTGGACTGAGATAGGTCAGGTGCTGCTGCTCTGGAGTATGTCTATGTGCAGTGAGCATGGTAGGCACTGTCTAATGTGTGCTCATACTCTGACTTAAACACAGGCAAAGAAAGTATGAGAACAAAGCCCACCATCTCAAAGGCAGTGACCGGCACTCTCCTTCTACACAAACATTGCCTTGGGAACCTTCATTCACAATTCCACCCACGTCTTCACACATGCACGCAGCACACTCTGGCTCTTTTGGCTTTTGTAGGTCTTAGTATTTATCTACTCAGTCCTTCATTTTGATTTTTTTCTTTATTCCAACTCTCTCATATACCATCTCTAATGCTGGTTTGGATTTTGCTGTTGTTGGTGGTTGGTTGGTTGGTTGGTTGGTTGGTTGGTTGGTTGGTTGGTTGGTTGGTTGGTTAGTTGGTTGGTTGGTTGTCTTGTCAGAGAAGAGTCTCACTTATGTAGTCCAGGCTGGCTGCCAACTCCTAGTCCTTCTTCCTCAGCCTCCCAAATACTGGGATCACAAATATGAACTTCTAAACCTGGCTTGTTGATTTAATTTTGAGGGTGACTATTGACTTGAAGCTATGACAGAGACCCCACTTCCTGTAGCTTTCTCCAGAACTTACTAAAAAGTCAATATCAAGCAATTTCTTATATTTTATTTGCCAAAATAATCTCAATCATGAAACTCGAGTACAATAAAATACCAAACACACCCTTTTAGTGGAGGTAAGCTCTTCAAACTGTGTAATCAGTTCTCAGCCAGGGTGGAACGGCTGTTAAGGATGAGCGTCTTGGTAGGATCTGAACATGAGTGAACAAAGACAGGGATAACAGACATGCTAANATGGACAGGGGAAAATTTATGGGGCCTCGTCCTAAGAAGAACTACAGACAACTAAGGAATTCAGAGGGTAGGAGAAACAGTCTTTGTCAGGGAAGAAGAGAACACCAACTGGTTATCCAATACCAAATGGTCAGGTCTGAAAACATACATGCAAGTAATATTATATGGACTGAACAGGTTTTATTTGTGTTTAGGGGTGTGTGTGTGTGTGTGTGTGTGTGTGTGTGTGTGTGTGTATAACAACAATTAATGAAAAAGGAGTCCAGAAATTGGAAAAAGAGCAAGGTAGAATATATGGAAGGATTGGTATGGAGGAAAAGTGAGTGGAAATAATGTAATTGCATTATAATCTCAAAAAATAAGAATGTAATTACAGAATGTTCGCCTATCCCAGTATCAACTCCTACTGATACTCAGGACAGCTGGGAGAGCATCTGAAGGTTGAGATCTAGTGGAGTCTCTGGTCTCTTCTAACCCCACATCTGCAGTTATTTAGCAATAAATATATGGAATACTAGAGAACATGATAAGCTACAGTTAAACCATTCATTAAAACTTGAATTCGTCCCAGAACTTGAATGCTTCCTATTTAAAATCCACATTACCTCTCCCCCACACCCAATCCTGGCTGGGAAAAAAATGTTTGTATGATGTGTAGAGGACAAACTTCATTTTGCTGTCCATAGTTGCCACCATCATTCAGTCAGTGTCTCTGCTGATGTCAGGTTTGTGGCTGGGGCCTTCATTTCCCTACTTGCCAGACTTTCGTGAGCTGTGTTACTTCTATAATAAAAAGGTCTACT
>LZPO01117232.1:90779-104533 GCA_001675575.1 Neotoma lepida
TTACCATTTCCTCTCATTTCCTCTGCCTTCCCCCACCTTCCCCTCCCTTTCTTTCCTGTCTGAGTTGGATAGGCCTGGGAACATGTTTCCTCAGATCAACTGAAGTGCAAGGTTCCACAAATGTTCTGTGATCATGGAATAAACAGTCCACCTGATAAAGGAGCCACCAGCCATGTTTGGCTCTTGAGAGATTTAATACTGTTGTGTAATAGGGTAATCATATTTCACTTTATTTACTTTTAGTATACATAACTACCCTACTGAATGGCCAGGTTATAAGGAAGTCATAATAGTCTCCTCCTCCTTTTCTCCCTTCTTCTCTTCCTTCTTCCATTTTTGGGAAAATTATAGAAATCACCTTACTTAATGGTGGACTAATTCTTAGAAAATACAAATCTTCATCTTTCCATAGAAAATAGAAGTTCAGAGGGAAAGCCTCACAATGGGACATGGAGCACCACACACCNCAAAGGTTCTGGTGATACCAGGTTGGTGTCCTCACAGAGACAGGTTGAAGCACTCTGAGACTCTAATCCAAATGACTGTGTGCAAAATAAGACAGCCGGAAATCCAGAAACAAGTGGATGTCAAGTGGGAAGATGGAGCGAAGTAGAGGAAGACAAAAACATGCATTTTAAAAGCAAGTGCTGCATTGTCATGCATCTTAGAAGTGTATAAAACACAGAGGTGGAATAAAACAGAAAAAGTCAACCATTGGTCATGAGGACAGAGTCACCCAAGTCACTCACAAAAAGGAAATTGAGGACATACTTGGAGAGTTGTGCCATGCCATAGCAGTGTGGCTAAAGATGAAACTCATTTATCAAAAAAAAGCTTGAATTAACTTTTAAAAATGTATTTAAAAAATGAAGTACAAAATATTTTTTTTTCTGGTACTGAGAATTAAACCCAGAGCGTCTCAAAACAGCTCCAGAAGAACCCTATCACTAAGTCCGCTGAGTTGCCCCACAGGCCATTGAGGACTTAGGATGATGAGGTGCCCGAGCGTGTCAAGGTGCTTACCGTGAAGCTTGCCAACCTGAGTGCCATCCCTGGGACCAGCACACTGAAAGGAGAGAACCAGCACCAGCAAGCTGTCCTCTGACCTCTACACACACCTTGGTATGGGGACACACACACACACACACACACACACACACACACACTTTTTTGTTTTTTAGTCAATATTGGTCCTTCTGTTTCTCACAATGCCAGGAGAAAAGAATAAACCCTTGACAGGCAAAGGTTCTGACTGGAAGCTTTATTAAAAAGTTGTATCAACGCTTGTGGAAGATAGTATGTGCAAACTAGACTGCACCATGAATACTTAGCAAAAGCCAGGACTAGGACAAACGTGGACAGGTCACTTTCCTGTCTTTTTGATTACATGTAGAATAGGAAATATTTGTACAGAAATGCATGATAGTCCCNCTTCTGTGTGTTTATGGTTTACTATGAAAGCTTTGGGTTTTACCTTAATTAAGTAATCTTTTTTATATATAATTTTGTAAACATAGAAGAATAGACATGCTATTTTTTTGTTTTATACATGGTAGAATTTCCATGATAAGACTAATACATACATGAAAGTATATCAGATCCTTTGCTGTAATGTGGTNATTGAAATGACCATAGGAGACCACAGTAGAAAAACCAACAGAAAGCTCAGTAATGCCTGTGCCATATCCTTCACTTACAGATATGTGGAAGCCAGGCTTGGCTGTAGTTCCAGGGTAGAGCATTGGCCTAGCATGCACAAGGGTATGAGTTCTTTTCTTAGAATAAACAAAAACAAAACAAATGAAATTCCCCATCATACTGGCATGTGGTATTCTGGGAAGAAATCATTGTCAACCCAACTGGATTTGGACTCACCTGGGAAACACTCCTCGGGGCATTCCTATGAGGGGGTTTTCCTAAAGGTTTAACTGAGGAGGGAAGACCCACCCTGCATGTGGGCAGTACCATTCCATGCTCTGGGGTCTCAGACTGAAGAAAACTGGGAAAGAGGATGAGGTCAGCTGANGACCAGNGTCCATCTCTCTNCTTCATGACTGTTAATGAAATGTGGCCAGAGCTGCCTCATGCTCCTGTCACAATGCCTTCCCCACTGGGGTGGACTTTACCCTAAACTATTAGCCAGAATAAACCCTTCCTTTCTGAAGTTGATTTTGTCAGGTATTACGTCTTAGTAACAAGAAAAGTAAAACCATGTGGTGGAAATAAACCTCAATACTGATGCATGTGGTGAGTGTGGGGACNNGGAGAGNGAAGTTATGAACACAGCCGTTCACTTGATAGGAAGCACGGGGTCATCTGTTTGAAGTGTTGGGCCAAGATTGTCGATGATATCAAATACAAAGGAGATTTATGAGAAATACAAAGAGCCAAAGAGTTGATTGTGTCTTGATTGCTGACGAAGATGAAATGTGAAGCAAGGAGTAGCAGATGGATTTGAAGCTGTGTCCTCCCTCAACTGATCAGACTGTGCTGTCAGATGATAGTGGAGTGATCTTGAAATATTTCTCAGACCAATTNTTTGCTCCAAATATTTCTATTTCAAAAGATTTCTTATTGTGGCTAAGTTAGGCTTTTAAAAAGGATAGTTTTATGCAGCCAAGGCAAGCAGTCTCTAGGAATTTAAAATCCAATACTCTTTAAGGCAGTAGTAGTAGTTTTGGATTACAGAATGTGTGTTCCACTTATCAGTAAGACAAAACTTCACTAAAGGGTGTGATTTGGGTCCNCTTATTCTTAGATTTAAAAGCCAGTAATGTTAGAATGCAGAAATACTACATTATGTATGTTGTGGGTTTAATATTTTTATAGTGATATTCCAAGGAAATTGTCTTGGTGAAATTTGAAGGAAGGGANGGAGTTTGGGTTTCAATAGAATATCTTTCTTTCCATATGGGGAAAGATAGTACTTGACCCATCTTTAAAAGTACCGTATTTTGGGCTAATGAGAGAGCTCAGTTGGTAAAGGCATTTTAGATATTTTGAAGTCATCATTCTTGGATTTGAATGTGATTTTATATTTACAGTGGAAATCAATACCTTAGTGCAAGAGTCCCCAGACCTCTGAGTGTCTCTTAGTTGCAACTTTATTCATTCTACTTAAATAACTGTGTAAAAGGAAGCTGTGTCCACAGCCTCTTTTCTAATCCTATTACCCGTCTTCAGCCCTCAGTCCTGACTGGAAGGAGAAACCATGAAACTCTTCTTTTGAAAGATAGCCACTGGCTGCCCAGGAGTAAAAGATACTCAAAATATCCTCTTACCTAAGATCTAACTGGAGATCTCATTCAGGGGGCTGTGGCCAGGCCATTAGAGAGATAAAAGACAAGCAGGACAAGTCATGGAGGCTTTGTTTTGACTTCAGATGATGTACCTTGGGGTTATTGGGAATTCCAGTCATCAGGGAGCTGCAGGCTTCCTTTCAAGGAAATTCTTCAACATCTGGTTTGGCCCAAGAGTTAAGTGGTATTGGAAACTATTGGTTAATGCTCAAATTACAACTTTGCAAACATGAAAGCAGTTATATCCATGAAGAAATTACAGAAAGTGAGGAGTTTATTTCCTGCATGTAGGCTACAGTACATTCTTTAAAACAGACAATAGATTAAGATATAAAAATAAGTGATAAAAGAAAGCTTTGTTGATTTCTAGATTGAACACAGTTACAAGNGACCACCCCTTCAATCTGTCTCTGGATTGCTCTAAGGTGTGATGGGTAATACAGAACAGCAGTATTCAACTTGTGTGTGCTATTCTTTACAGTCAGCATTTTAGCTAGTCATGCGACTTCTAGTTCTTGACAAAGCTNGGCACGAGTGGTTATTAGAAAGCATTTTAGTTTCTAAGGGAAGAAAGTGAGGTAGAGGCTGAAGATTGTNGTTTAGAGTTATTAGCTGTGGAATGTATTGTATCTGTATAGACAATTTTCCTAGTTGAGACTACATATAAACAAAATTAGTTTCAACTTTAGCTTGCCTAAATTAGCTAATAGTTAATAGAATTTTGATATTAAAAATAAGTTATTTATCTTATGATCCTGAATAAAGATGGTTAATTTTTCATTAGTTTGTTTGTATACGGGTGTATGTGGCATGATATGTCTGTGGAGATCAGAGGTCAACCGTGTCATTTCTTCCTCAATGTGTGTTCCAGGAATTGAGCTCATGTCAATGGGCTTGACAACAAGTGCCTTTACCAACTGAGCTCTCTCATTAGCCCAAAATACGGTACTTTTAAAGATGGGTCAAGTACTAGGGGTGGTGCTACATACCTATTAGCCAAGTACTTGGGAGGTAGAGGCAGAGGAATCAGAAGTACAAGGTCATTCTCTGCTAGGGGATGAACTCAAGGCCAGCCTCAGCTACATGGGACCCTACTTCAATAAAACAAATAGGATCGAAAACTCTAGGGGATAAAACTCATACCTGAACCTGTTGAAAAGGGATTGCTTTTCTCTAATATTATTGACAATGAAAAATATATGTCCTGCTANTCTCTGAATTCAACATGCAGACATGTAAGGACACACCACTGGTTCACTCCAGGTCAGCATGCTGGGTGTGTGAGGAGGAAGCACCAGTGGGCTCCCTCCAGGTCAGCATGCTGGGTGTGTGAGGACATACTGACAGGCTCACTCTGGTTCCTTTGCTTGCTCCTAGTTAGCTTCAGATGTCTATGATGCTTGAAAAAAATCCTTCATCTATTTGCANCAACATAGTTCACTCACTTCCTTGAGAAGCAGTGATTGGCCAGTTTGGGGTAGCCTTTAGCCAACTGTCANTCACTAGAATCTTGTCATTAATTGTCTGAAGTAGCTAAGAGTTTAGGATATGGTCAGTATAGCTATTCAATGTGGAAGAATTCCTGGTGCATCAACTCCACTGTTTCCCAGGTACTATGCATCTGCCTTTAGATTAGAGCTTTAAAAAGTAGGCAACATAGAACAAGCTACATTTCTTTTTAAATACTTGTATTGTGAGATGGGGAGGAAGAACACGTGCACATTTGCCACAAAGCCTGTGTGGAGGTCAGGGACAATATCAAGTGTTGGTTCTAGCCTTCACCTTGTTTGAGACAGAATCTCTTGTTGTTTGCCACTGTGGATGCCACGCTAGCTGATCTGAAAGCCTCCCATCCCCGCACTGGGGCACACTGGGCATGCAGACTCAAGCTGTCGTGTTTTCCTGGCCATTGATTTACCCACTGAGATATCTTGCCAGTCTGGGATTTATTGTGTTTTGTTTTTTAAAACTGTCATCCTAGTGACTGGAACCTCTGGAATTCCTGTTAGGGTATGTATTGGTTACTTTCTCATCACTNGGACAGACTACCTGACAGAAACAGCTTATTGGAAGGATTCATTTTGGCTCATGGTTAGGGATACAGACCTCCATGGCAGAGAAGTCATAATGGCTAGAGAGCCTTGGTCTGGATCCAGAACTGGGTATCATCTTCAAAGGCCTGCACCTAGGGACTTGTGTCCATTGTCCAGCTAGATTCTTTATCCCACGGTCCCAAAGCCTCCCAAAANAGACTACCAACTGGGGACAGACTAGACCAAGGAATGCTTCGACATTATGTGACTTCAAGCATGTAGCATAACATTAGGGTCATAGTTTCCTAATCCATATAAGGAGTGCTGTGGTAGTTGGTAAAGTAATGCATATAGAGCGCTTGACACCAAGGAGACATGAGCACAATCAACTCAGCAGGCAGGTCACCATGTCATTTCCTTTCCCAACAGTACCCATAGTGGGTAAAACCTGAGAGCCTAGGCAGGCTTCTTTTCTTTCTTTATTTCTTCTTTCCTTCTCCTTCTCCTTCTCCTTCTCCTTCTCCTTCTCCTTCTCCTTCTCCTTCTCGTTCTCCTTCTCCTTCTCCTTCTCCTTCTCCTTCTCCTCCTTCTTCTTCTTCTGTCAAGTTTCTTTCTTATGTACCCAGGCAGGGTCACTTGTCAATTACATTTGTTCACATATTCACCAAAAGTGGTTGAGCAGTGATGTCTGTAAGATTTGCAGCCTAAAGGCTTGTGTGTTCTTGCAGAGTAACGTGAGAGCTGGGATACTAATTTTAAGAGGAGAGGGCAAACATAATGACTGAATACCCTGAGGAGATGGGATTGCCAGCCGTAAAGTGAGGAGATGTCTGAGCCTGTCCTGGAATTCTGAGTGACAGAGCAGTATGAAGGAGATTTGAAAAAAAAAAAAAAAAAAAAAAAAAGACTACAACGTAGTCCTAAGATAATGCCGGGACACCTGGCATATGGTACCCAAAACTTACTGGGTTTATCTGTATTGACACTAACATGGGCAGACCTGCCTAAGCTTGCCCATTGGTGAGTAATGCCATCAGTACCTTAAAATGTTCCTGCATTTAAATCCTTTATGTACATTATCCCTTGTGTGACCAGTAAAGCCAGGGTGCAGCCCCCAGCCAGAAGGAGCCTCTGGCCAAGCTATAGATCTTCAAGTTCTGTGGGCTAGAATTTAATACATGAAAGCAGTGCAGGAATCTGACTGGGCCATGGGATGTCTAACTTGCGGGGTACAGTTGGATTAGAGGCATGGAGCTGTGTGGTGCTTGTCTTCATGTTGTGATAAGGTGAACTTCATTGTCAAGGGCAGACACTNCAGAGGCCCTTCCAGACCCCTTTGTGGACTTGTTATCTCAGCACAGAATTTATGTTTCAATTCCCTTATTGGTTCCCTGTAAAGCAAAATATTGACAATAAAATTGCTATTTTTGTCTTAGCAGCTGCCACATGGTCCCAGCTCCTCTGTTTAATGGATCCATGTCCTTCCCTTCCAACTGCCTCCTGTTCCTTTGACAAAGAGCCATGAATATCAGTGATTCCAGAACAATGTCTGTAATCTTTACCAACAAACTGTCCATCCTGCTGACGCTAGGAAAACTGGGAACATATTGAATATATCAGCGAACAAATTAAGGGTGTGCGGTTTATAACACCCTATGTCTGGGGGCCTTGAGTGGGCCTCAGGCTCGAGCTTATGTAGTGAGCCACATCGAACACTGCAAATTCCAAAATGACAAAGAAATTGTAGAGTTAACTCTCATTGGTTTTGAAGCTTCCTGAAAAGATGTGATCCTTCTCAGTGTCACGACATAGTGTGTGCTAGACACACAGGAGAAGGGCAAGTGGAGGCTCCCATTGTCCTTAACCTGTCCCCACTTGCCTCAGGACAGAAACTGCAGTGAGCCTACATTTTCATACCTTGTTATAAAAGTCATATACAAGGTACAGNAGGAGGACCTAGATCAGACAGCCTGCACTCAGGTCCAGTTTGCTGCTTGCCAGCTCTGTGACTTGAGGTGAACTTAATGCCTCGAGTGACCTGTTCCATGAGGCAAAAAGGAACACACTCATGAAGGAGAAAGGACATGGGGAAGGAGGTAAGTCTTGATGACCGTTTTGAAGATGCTCTTGTCTAGCCTGCCTTGTCAATACACTGCTGTTTATATGAGACACACAATCACATGTTCCTTTAACCTCTCTGAAGTAGTGTTACTTACACACAAAAGACCTCTTAACTGGTTTTTGTGTTACTGAAACCATACCTCCCTCTGGTATAGCAGGTGCAGTGGTTAAAACAACAATGCATCCAGGAGGCCACTGTCTTGGCAGGTCTAATTGTGCACTCTGCTTTGCACCAGAGGCAGTGCCCTGTCCCTCAATAGTGAGCGGCAGTCTTATCTATCTAATCTATCTATTCCTCTGTCATACACTAAGTCCCAACTGAAGTTCCTCTCCCTCCACTCCTCCCAGTGTCCCCCCACCTTCCCTCTCCCCCAAATCCACTGCTCCTCCATTTCCCTTCAGAAAAGAGCAGGCTTCCCAGGGATATCAATTGAATACATCATAGCGAGGTAACAATAAGACTAGGCACATACAGTCATATCAAGGCTGAACAAGGCAACCCATGAGGGAAAGAGTCCCAAGAACAGGTGAAAGAATCAGAGACACCCCCACTCCCACTGTCAGGAGTCCCACAAGAACACCAAAATAACAACCATAACATACTTGCAGAGAACCTAGGGCAAACCCACTCAGGTTCCATGCTTGCCACTTCAGTCTGTGTGAGCCTGTATGAGCCCTGCTTACTTGATTCTGTGGGCTGTGTTCTCCTGGTGTCCACAACCCCTCTGGTTCCCTGCTGAAGGAAGCCTGTGAGCAGCAGTTTTTAAAGAAAATGTATGTGTCCACAAATGCAGCAANTATTTTACAAAAATATTTTGGTGCTGTTACAAAGTATATCCTTGGTATCTGTATTAGTGTTTCATCATCACGANTAATAGACCTCGAGATACAGCCTAGGGAGTGGTTCTCAACCTTCCTAGTGCTGCGACCCTTCCTCATGCTGTGTGACCTCCAACCATAAAGTTATTATCAATGTTATGTCATAACTGTAAGTTTGCTATTGTTACGGATCCTAATGTAATATCTGATATTTCTGATGGTCTAAGGCGACCCTTGTCATTCAACCAGAGAGGGGTCATGACACACTTGTTGAGAATCATTGACCTAAGGGGGAAAATACTTAAATTTGGCTCAGGTTTTAGGGCTCAGTCCATGTTTGTTTGGTCCCATGTGCTTGGGCAGAGCATTATGGTGACAGGTGAGATGAAGAGGCTTCTTTACCTCACGCTACAAGAAGGAAGAAACTACCTAAAGTGGTCGGCGACATGACCCCAGTGACCTCCTGCCNCCAGTGAATATTCACCTCCTAAAGTTTCCAAAGCAGTGCCACCATCTGGGGACCAAGTGTTCGCAGCACATGAGGATCTTGAAGAGCAGGCGTGGGTTACCATCAGTGTACTTGCTGAGTTCACGGTGGTCCTTATAAGCAGAATTCTAATATATAAGCAAAATAGTCTTCTGATTTTTAAAGGAGTGGAAAAATGTGTTGCCATTGTGACCAGAGATTAAAGAGTCCAACTTTCTCGTCCTTTTAGACCCCCAGAAGGCATGATTGCCATGTTGATCCTCTTTAAAAAGGGCATATAGACAGCTGTGTGCATGAGACAAAATAATTCACAAACAGCAGGCAACTATCCATAGGGCTGTCTTCTTTTTGTTCATATGCAAGTTCTATGTGGTAGTGGTAGGTGGAGCCCATCAACACAATATTTTTCCATTTACAGAAGTGGTCCCTTGGCTCTGTAGCTCTGTGTATAAATCCAGAACCCCTTGGACTATATTGGAGTGGAAAATCCATTTTGTGTTCTCTCTTTTATGGAGATACAGCTGGTCACACCGCCCATTTTGCCCCTTGGCTTCCAATTTGGCAGCAGAGAAATGCAGGTGTTGCATCTCAGGATCCAAGTGCTGCATTTGGATGGAGGCAGGGAGGATGGAACCTTCTGGAAGTACTCAGAGTCATAGTATAGGGAAGCAGATTTGTCCTACAGTTATTTGGTTTTGGTGTTTTATTTTATCACTATTAGTATTATCAATCATCATCATCGTTGTCATCATCATCTTCTTCGGGCAACAGCAAGAGTACTTTCACCTTGCTGAACTTCTTAAGACTTTTCTACTTTCCCTTTACTCGTTTATGAATGGGTATGTTTATGCCGTGGCAGAGAGAAATTAAGATTCACTTACCAAAAACAACCACAACAAAAAAGGCCCTCAACATCTTACAATACTGTTCCTTTAAGGACATCCTGGCTTCCTCCAGCTGCCTTCATCTTCCCGATGCATAAGGGTACACCAAGTTGAATCTATAAACAGAACCCACTAATTAAGAGTAATTGCTTCGGAGATTGGTACAGACGATTCAGCATTGTATGCGTGTTCTTCTCAGATGTCCATTAGCTGCTAATAAGATCCTACAGCTGTGCCAGGCTGTTTCCTGTTTCCGTCTATTGTACCTTTATTGCTGTATATGGACCAATCGGATGGGTGGGACAATAAGTGGATGTCCTTTCGCTCTCTGAAAATGGCTCAAAAGAATGTCTGTTATTAGATTGCTTTTTCTGTGCNGTTTCATAATGCTATGCTAATAAAGGAAACATAACGCTGAAAGTTTGGGGTTTGGGTTGCTTCTCTTCACTTGTGCTATTCACTGGTTTATTGTTTAATTAAATCCCTCTTATAGATTTTTTTTTAGAAGTATATAATGGAAGCATGCCTGGGCAACATGAGCAGACGGAAAACGACATTCTTCCTCCCTCTTTCTCAGAAAGAAAAAGTTTCCATCTAGATGTTTTAAGTACTTAAAAATTCAGCATGAATATCGTGTTGCTATATTTGACTGATTTACACTGCAGGCTTAGTGAAAAGCCTATGAATTATTCACTCCCAAGTGATTCTATAAGCCAGAATACCAGAAAACATATCCCTGCTGAAGTTTATAAAGTGAAATAGTTTAAATACTCTCTAGATATGTGGGTGTCAGTAGAGAAGGTTTTTTTTTTCCCTCTGATTTTCGTTTTCAGTGCTTTTAACTNCTTTGTCTTTTCATTTTAGGAAAAGACAGCTAAAGATTATTCCCTTTTCCACAGGGAAACTGCTTAACATGTTTTTAAATTGTTTAAAAATGGTATTCTAGATTAGTGATTGGTGCCTTTGGGTTTTCCTCAGATCCAAAGAAGTTGATGTTTTATTGAAAGTAAAGGGCAGCTGAAGGGGGAATGGCCACTGCCTATCTTCTCTTTATTTATGTAGAACTAAAAATNTAAAAGTGAGGAGAAGAAAACAACAATTTATTACATAGGATTAATTAAATCCTCCCCTCAGGTAGGAAGTAAGTTTGCTGTTCCATGAAACTCTGTATGTGTATATGTGTACATAATAGATCATATAGATTTACATGCATACAGTAATAAGCATGTCTGGTATATTAAAATTACTTAACTTTTAAAAGACTCCACACAGTCTATTTGAGAGCCCACAGATATGTCTTGACAGCTAACCTTTTATAGGAGTAAATTAATATCACTTAAAATGCTAGTTAGAGCAGTAACACATTGACCTATGTGCTCATCAGTATCCCTTAGCTAAACAGAGCCACATGGGCCACCAGCCTGATGATGCTTCCCTGGGTGATCCATGGTCTCTGAGAGTATGTGGGCTACAAGGATAGTTGGAATTCTCCACACATGATTTCNAGAGGGACCATGACAAACTAGGAACAGGAGGAGTGAGATTGCTCAGNGGAAGGATACAGAATGGATCTGCATCTACTGAGAATAGCCATGTATCAAGGCATTCATAGAGTTTGTGACTGGTACAGCATTCATCATTCAAACCAATGAAGATACAGAAGTGTGTGTATGTGTGTGTGTGTGTGTGTTTGTATTTTCAGTATAGACATATGTTGAATTGTGGACCTTCTCCAGAAAGCAAGAATATAGTAGTTGTACCCATAGAAACACAGACACACATATGGTTCCTTGCATACCACTCCTATACACATAACAAGTAATTCCCAAATCAGCTTAGTCATCAAAGGCTCACTAATGATCATCCATCTGGCAAAAGTCCATCCTTACTAAGTACACGCATAGATAATTTCTTCATTGAGTTATTGGCATACGGTCCTTTGGCTCATGTCCACTTGTGTAACTGCTACTACTGAAGGCCTAATGAGAAGCTGGGATTGCAGAACAGCAAGGGTTCGTAAGCCATTATTGAACATCTATGGACATTAGGCTAACACAAAACAGTAATAAGAACACAGTGTTGTGATTATACGATATGAGTAACTTCTGGCTTGTTTTTGTGTATAGTTCTTACTCTAGTGTTAANAATCTTCAGTTTGNAGTGGATGGGCAGGTTGTCTTCATCCTCACCTGCGATCCAGGCACAGACTGAGTGCTGGGAAAGGTGCAGTGAGAGACCTGGGAAGATTCCTTGTCCAACTAGGAAAAGAACCACTTCAAAATGTGTTTGCGGGGATCTGAAATNGCTGGGGTTGTTGCAAGNTGGAGGGAAGGAATATTCCTAACGGNAATGAAAATATTTACTTACGTTGAATCAACATCTTTAGAAGCAAATATCAACTGAGCTAATTATTAATGTCAGAATTCTATTACCTTCCACTTGGTGATCCATGGCAGAGGATTTGTTCAAAAGAAATTTCAAATCACATGGTCCTTGGCTAAATTACCATGAGGAGGCAGCTGTTCAATATTAGGAATGTGTTGTACAATTCTGAAAATAGAGTAATGTCATGGGGAAATCATGATTTGCCCAATAACCCTGTTTTGGGTTTGTTTGNTTTTTTTTCCCCTAAATCATGGTAAGCAAAACACTCAACCAATGGAAAGCGGCATCAAATATTTTAGTGGTGGAAATTGCTATTTTAATGGAAAAAGTTAAAAATCAAACCAAAATTAGTACATAAACTTCAATAATGAAAAAAATCTCAGTAAGAGCCAGCTCTGTACTGTCTCCCATCCCTTGTTCTGATTTGACCATTTGCCCACCTTGCTCTAAAATCCCACTGCATTTGGCTCATTCNTCACCTGGAGCAGGTTTCATGTGTGTTACGATTCTTTGCTGGCCACAGCATAATTTCTTACTGATAGGAAACATTTCCTTTTGGGTTTGGAGAGTCTCGCAAAGGCTTCTATGCTGCTGATGCTACTGCAGGGTGATTGGATCGTGATGATGCTAACCTCGCTGGTTGGTAAGTTCATAGCTGAATGGACCATTAGGAGGTAGAGGCTGGCTGGAGGAACTGGGTGGCTGGGGGGTCCTTTGAAGGTTATATCTTTTCCATGATCACCTCCCCCACAATCCATCTTATCCTGCTTCCTGGACATCATGTGACAACAGGCTTTATTTACTACACCATGTGCTCCCACCGTGTGCTTCTCTATCCCATCAGAGGCCCGGAAAGAAACAAGACAAGTGAGTCTGAACTGAAACACGCAAGCCAATGAGCCTTTCTCCTTAGAACTGATTTTCTTAGATGTTTCCTCATTCTGATGACCCAAGGAACACAGGGACAGAGTGTTCTTTATATCAAGTTCCTCTCTTTCCCAATACTGTGTACTATACTTAGCAGCTACTTAGTAAGTACTTACTAAATAAAAGAATCAAGTAAATNGACTCAGCTCCTGCAGATATTAACCAAATTCCACTCCTCTAGAGAGGTACATGGAGGAGTGCAGGACATTAAAGCCTTCTGCATTTGGACTTCATCTTGTTATGCTTTTCATGTTTATTTTATTTAATTGAAACTATTCTCTTCTGTAATCACAGAATTTTTAAGAAGCCGTCAATGTTGAACCGCATAAGACTTTGGTATTATTTATCTCTCATAAACTCCACGGGTGCATACTGTGAACTATCGCACACGATGTTCATCCATCCCTGTTGCCCCCTCTCCTCCCTCTAGCTTGGTGAAGGACACCACTTTTTAGTTTCCAAAGTCTGGATCCCAGAGTCACCACCGGCTCTTTGCTCTCCTTCCCTCCCAGGTCCAACCCATCTACACCTCCTTAAGTCTTATCCTTTGATGCATCACAGACAGGGACCAATGTCTCAGGTCCTCAAAAGTGGCCCACTGAACCAACTCCACTATGGTTGACACCAACCCATTCTCCGCATAGCTTCCAAGTGGCCATTTTACTGTGAAGACACAACAATAAAACTTTGATTCCAACTAGCTAGCAATTCACCAGTGGATTTGTGGACTACACAGTCCAATCTCCATCATAATGTGTACACTTCCCCCTCTTTAGCTCCTTCTCTTCTCTCTCTCTCT
>LZPO01117233.1:8436-20469 GCA_001675575.1 Neotoma lepida
GTAGTGGTTGTAGATTCTTCCCCAAGATCTATGACTTCAGTAACAGTGAAGTTTCCAATACCAGACATGGGTTCCCTCTTGTTGAGTGGATCCTAAGTTCAGTTATAGAGCTATTGGTTGCCAACAAGGTATTCATGCCACTACTGCACTCTTAGGGTTATAGTGTCATGCTGGTCATTGATATGATTCATAGGCATCATAGCAGGGNAGGNCTGTTGGTTGCCTCTATCTCTTGGAAACTTGTATGGCCCCTTCTGGCACCATGAGAGCTAGTCCTCAGGAGGAAGCATTCAGGTCACTGAAACTTCTTCTTTAAAGGTGTGATTGGAACTCAGTGCACTTTTCCAATTCTTGAGTTTTGTTTTGTTTTTGTTTTTTTGGTTGGGAGACTACCATGGCTTCAGTTGTATTATAGAGCTATTTGGATTATTTAATTCTTCTTGGTTAGTTTTTATTATAATAAATATCTAGAAATTCATTCACTTCTTCTAGATTTTCTAATATTTTTCATCTTCAAGAAATTCCCTTATTATTCCACATAGATATCTCCTGAAAATGTCTCAGTTTAGTAGTACTCATCCTCTCTCTTTCTCTCGCTACCTCTCTCCCTCCCTCCCTCTCTTCCTCCTTTCCTCACTTCATCTTTCACTTCTTCCCATTCTGTCTCCCTCTCTTCTTCCTTTTCTTTCTCTTTCCTCCACAAATTTTTATTTTGAAATATTGAGCCTTTCAGGAAAGCTAAAAGAACAGATTCCATCCGTTGCCATATTTCCTTTCTTTCTACCTATATATTTATTTTTTGCTAAATACTAAATGTATCTCTTATCAATAAGAGTATTTTTTTTCAATAACCACAGTGCCATTGCTGTACTTAATGTATAAGGTGAGAACATGATCATTCCAAGGTATGGTTGAGGGGAAGGATTTTATTGTAGATATGAAGGAGAGTACAGCAGGGAGAGAAAGAAGTACATTGAACGTGGCGAGTAGAGTGGACTTGGCCTTGTAGAGAGCAAGAGAGGAAAGACAAAGAGTGTGGACCAAAGAGACCAAGAGAGGAAGACAAAAGAGAAGACTTAGTGAGCACATGCTGAAATGGCAGGGTTATATAGGAAGGAGAAGCTGGGGGAAGGGAAGCGAATGAGCTGGAGAAGTTTGGGGTGGGGACAGGGTGAGCCAGGATCCCAGCATAGACTCTGTGCTAGGCATTTGTGATGCTGAGAGAGCCTGAAGGCCAGCATGCACTATAGTATGCTAATGAGCAACACAGCCATTTGTCCTGAGTGTCTTTTGGACCTGCCACTTAATATATAACTTGTTGATTCATTGTTACATAGTATACAGCTGGTATTATATGCTTTCCTAATTAGCACAAGAAGGTGGATGGTAGCTATCCCACCTTCCACCNTGTCAATCCTAGACTCCCTAGAAGGGTCCTGATTTCACTTAATTTTCTTGTCTCGTTAGTTTTCTTTAAATCTNCTACAGTTTCCCCCAANTATATTTTNTCTTTGGTGACATTCACATTTTTTACTATATGTTTGTGGCTTTCCTTTTAAGAATACAAATCAGTTTTCTTGTAGAATATCTCCTGTAACAGGCTTTCTTTTGGGGGCTACCAACCAGCTCCCAAATCATGACATGGAGACTTCATATTAGTTATGGACTCTTGGCCTAGCTTAGGCTTGTTTCTTGCAAGCTCCTATAACTTAACNTGTTTCTCTTCATCTATGTTTTGCCTTGAGGNTTTTTGCTTTTCTTTCCTTCTGTATATCTTACTNTCCTGGCTGTCTCCATATATGGNTGGCAACTGCTTAGCTTCTGGCCCTGGTGTATCCTGGTGTATCCCCCTTGTTCTCTCCTTCATCTTCCTCTCATTCTTCTCTTCTCCCCTCTAGAGCCTAGATTTCTCCTCCTATTTATTCTCTTTGCCTGCCAGACCTACCTATCCCTCTTCTGTCTAGCTATTGGCTGTTCAGCTTTTTATTAGACCAATCAAGTACCTTNGGCAGGCAAGGTGAAACAGCAACACATCTTTTCATAATTAAACAAATGCAGCATAAACAAATGTAACGCATCTTTACAGAGTAAAGTAATATTCTGCAGCATAAACGAATGTAACCATCTTTGCCCAGTTAAAATAATATTCCACAACAATCTCCAAATGTGAATTTGTAGGATTGTTTCCTTATGGTTAGATTCTGTTTAAATGTTTGGCAGGGATTCTACATAGGGGATATGTGAACAAGCTTCAGTATGGATGAAGGGTTGAAGGATGCTAAGAGAGCATGCANGGCAATTCTTTTGGTGAAGAATTTAGTGGATTGAATCTGAGTAGTAGTAAGGACCTGCGATCCAATCTAGGAAAGATTTTAGATGGACTTTCTGACCGATTCTTGTTGTGGTAGATGAGAGACANGGAGGAACATGTAATAATTCCAAGATTACTAAGAAATGACTGGCATTCATCAATTCAGGGAATAAGAAAAGAAATAAACAACTGTTGGCTTCTGAGATTTTTTTTTTTAGATGTATAGTTTGAAATGCACATGAAACACTTAGAGAAAGATAGTTGGCATGGCAGATCTGGGCTTTAGACAAGCCCTGGACTCTTTAAATATCCATGTGGGTATAAAACATTAGCCTAAAGTTAGAAGGTAAGCCTTAGAGACAGATGAGACTTTCCAGATGTGGCATCCACTGAAAAGGGTGGGTTATCAACGACTCTTAGCTAACATCTTCTGCTCTTTCCTTGTAGTTGTCTACTTTGTCGGAATTTTAAGTTCTGAAGTCATTCCATTAACTTGCTCTTTAGACATCAACTAAACCCAGATTTTCTGGATTTCATTACAGATTGTGTTTGCCCTTACTAGACTACAAAACCAGTGGCACTGACCTAATAGTTACATTTGCAGTGATCCATGTTTTAGCCAGGTAAATGTGAAGTGTATCCAAGGATAAGAAGCACANCTCAATTAAGATGGGACTGTCCAACCTACCCACATTGTTATTTGGTTCAGTCCCAAAATATGTNGATGTGTGTTATGCAAATCGACCAAACACACTAAAGACGGTAATAAATCAACTGTGCATGTACATATGCATGATTCTACAACCTGGATTGCAATTCTGCAATGGAACAGCTCCAGACAGTGAAAGGAAGAATGTTCTCTCAACTCTGTGGAATAATTTAACTGTATCAGATTTTGATGCTGTGTTTCTGCTGATACCTCTCAGCACATGGAGGAAAGGGTCAGGATTCAATTGTTCTCTCCATTCCTCAAAAAATCTTTTATACTTTTCCACAGGTAGAAGCTTAGGATATCATCGGCACTAAAGAGNGTTGTGGCACTTGTGANTTCCTTCATCCCCAACCATCCAATTTCTAACATGGTTAGAATCATGGCAGATGAACATCTATGAAATGGAAATTATTATTCAACAAACTCTAAAGAGATAAAGAGGATGAGGCAATGTAAGAGAAGGGGAAAGCCCAAATACTTCTTGTAGAGAAAGACAAGACTGAGCGCAGTGGGAAAGGCTGTGTTTGGCTGCCAACATCTATTACTTAACAACTGACATTTTCCAGATCTCACTTCAGGGAAGGCAACACCTGATTTCACTTAAAGTTGCAGCATCTGCCCTACTACTTTTCCCAGCCAGCCTAATGCCTCACCCACCAGCATCATGATGAGCAAAGGAAAGGAGGATGCAATTAGCTGTGAATGGGGGTTGGGATGAGTGGGAACCTAAGAGGCATCACTGGAGTTCTGATCTGATAGTGCAGATAGCTGGCTTCGGGGGTTTCTCCCACATGTGCAACACCAGCAAACACAGACAAGTGCCAAGAGGAAAGAGCAAGACTGGCAGAGTAATCTCTACATACCGTGATTGGCTTCGGTGGTAGTGATTGTTTTAATAGCTGTGGCTCTCTAGCCTCTGCTTTCCCCAATCACAGTCACTGCTGGACATGTGGAGCAGATAAAAACATTTCTCNCAAACATTAGTCTTGCCAAAGAGAACTAGTAAAAGATGATCAGAGCACTAATGTTGAATTATTTTGTCTCTCATTTAGAGCTCTTGGGCTCTGCTCCAAAATGTTCAATGATCATGCCTATGGCGGGGAGGGGGAAACAACACACAACTGAATACTGTTCAGAATTTCAATTTTCAAATAATTCTCATATTCAATGCTTTGCTAATGACATTTTTCTCTCTAGAATTTAAATATGGATGATTAATTTTTGTGGCATGTTCAAGGCATGATGCGCTTCTTTTTTAAACCCATTCTTATAGTGAATCAAATTAATCAACAAATGGTAGACATCTAATTTTAATTAAATGTAATTCTGGAATTCTATTTATTACATACTTCTATATTTGTTCCACTTTCAGTTCTTCTGGGACCACTGTCCATTCAGATCCTGTTTAAATGTCCCTCCCTTTTCCTCAGTTTAGTAAGTTGAATAGATGGCTATAGATGCCTCTGGGGAAGGAGAATTATGATAACATATAATCCTACATTTTTTCCCTAAACACTTGACCATTTCTTCTGTTAAAGAGTTCTCTATCTGAAAATCTGCTCTACATCAGGAATGCCAAGTGATCAAAGCATTTCGTTAGGGTGATTGTCCTCCTAATCCCACTGATTCATTTTTGGTTTGTGTTTTGTTTCTTTGGGGGGAAGTGTAGTCATTAAGTAACACCCATATTTCTGTCCATATATTTGCTTCTAGGGATGTCATATTTTGCTATTTCCACAAGTCTCTAATAGTCAAGCTCATCTGGCATCCCTTTGACCTTGCTAACTACTTGATCTTTAGGAAGTAAGCATCAATATCTGGGCCTTATTGCTTTGCCTACCCCTTCCCAAATCCTCTTCATGGATTTGACAAGACCAAATTTGACTGTAGATAAAAGTCACCATCAGAGTTCTTAGTGATTTGGTATTCCTTTCACTAGCATGCNATACCAGCATTGGGGAATAACAGCAAATAATGTTTGAATATGGACCATTCCCTAATAGCTTATGCATTAAATACTTTGTCTTCAGCTTGTGGTGCTATTTAGGAAGATTGTAGAAACTTTAGAAGGTGAAACCTGCCTAGAGAGTAAGTCTCAAGGAGTGTGACTTCTGTAGTCTCTGATCCCTTCTGCTTTTTGTCCCCTGTGAGGTAAACAGTCCCCTCCTTTCATATGCTCCTACCATTACATCCNGCCTTACATTAATGGAGTCNAGAATTTTTTATTGAAATCTCTGTAATCATGACCCATAATAAAAATAAAAAGTCTCCGTTTAAGTTGTTCATATTAAGCATTAGATTGCAGTGATGCACATGTAACTATTACAATATTTTTTAGCTTTCCTCTGGAACATAACCTTCAGANAGTCCTCTGGCCTTATTATGTCCATTTTAACATGGCCACTTCTCTAAGTCCCTCATGTCCTCCTCTATAATCTGTCAGTGCAACTAGAACACTTCTATTTTTCTCACTATGGTCATAACCCTTCTCAGGCTTCTAAACATGACAGTAGCAATAATTTTGCCCCATCTCCAGCAATCCTTGCCAGGACGTTAAGTCTCGTGTCCAGGAAAGTAATCCAAAATCCAGTTCCTTGATCAAGTGNCTTTAAAATCCAGTTCCAGGAGGACATCCTTGGCTCCTCCTAGCAATTCTCACAANTCTTTGGCTGTATACTATCTTTATTTGTTTAACTGGGTTATTTTNAGTTCTAATTCTATTGTAGTTATTTGACCATTGTCCATAGCAGTGGGGACAACTGCTAACTACCCATTGCCTTTTATGGGAGGAGCATCTTCAGCATTTTCTAACACAATGTGGGTAGTACTTCTTACTAGGGAAGGGTGAGCTTCCTTGGAAACATTTGGTGTTCAGTAAGGCATTTACTTCAAATGCCTGAAACATCCAACCAGATGCCCCTAATTCATATTTTAGAGTTTGAGGTTGTTCTGACAGCCTCTTGACATTGTAACAGAGCAGACTTGATTCAACATTCAAACACTTCTAAAGACCTGTAACTATCAAGATCTCCATATTTCTGTTTAGCTGTATTTATTCTTTTATCATGGGTTCTTAGTTACTTACTTCCTGCACTCAGCTTATTGCATTTCTTCAGGATCTCAGTTCAGTTTTGTATAGCCCAAAACTCTGTTCTCTTTGTAGACATTTCTTCCAATATATTTTAAATCCATGAATTATTGAAACTATCGATGGGTGTTTTCTCAAATCACTGCCACCAAAATCTTTAGCTAATAAGCTGTCACTCACCTTTTGTCAGGAATTATCAATTCTTGCCCACTACCCCATTCAAGACAGCATTCTTTTTCTCTGCTGTTAGCTAGTTCCAAACTCCCACATTGCTACCTGTTTTCTTGGACCATTTTCACTCTCATTTGCAATAGTTTAGTTTTCCTAAGCAGGAGACACCAAGATAGGATTAGATGTGTCAGAGATTGGTTGGTGACAATGGAGAATTGGTGACAGTGCAAAAAGACTAAGGACCAGTTTAATGTCTGTATAGAGAGGGAAAAAAGGAGAATATCAGGTGAGGAGACTATGGTATAGTTCCAAGAAAGTTACTTCCAGATCCGTGTNGTCTTCAAGCCAAAATTATCTGTAGAAATAGTCTTACAAGTTATTGGGATGAAATTGCCTTAGCATCTTTAGTGTCAATGCTCAGTTACTGAGTAAGCAGCTCATAGAATGTGCGACCTTAGTGTGAATAATCAGGGAAGAGGACCAGAATTTGGAACAGTCAGTCATTCTGTCTGTAGGAGATTTGGGTGGTACATTTTCGAGGCTACTATACATGTGCACACATGAACATAGGATCACACAGTTGTACCTAGAGATCAGATTCCACCATACTATTACTATTATATTTTTTAAATTTTAAAATTATAATTAAAATATAATTACATCACATCCTTCCTTTTCTTTCCTCNTACCTGTCCCAGGTGCCCCCTACTCTGTCTCAAATTGGTGGCCTATTTTTCTTTGATAATTATTATTGCACATATTTCTATACATAAGAACCTGCTGAGTCCATTAGTGTTGCTGTGTGTATATGGTATCAGTGCTGACCGCCTGAAGTTGGATAACCAATTAGGAGGCCCTTTCCTGGGAGAGACTAATTCTCCCTTCCTCAGCGATCTAGTTGCCTAAAGTTCTTTGTTTAGGGATAGAGCCCTGTGAAACTACTCCCCCCCCCCCATTACAGCATGTCTATTGGTGCTGTCATCCTTCAGACCCTATTTAGGCAACCATATTGTTGAAGCATCATGGGTGTACCTTACCTTTCATTTCCAGGAGACACAGTCTCACAGCAGACTTCCTAGTCCTCTGGCTCTTAAAATATGTCTGTCCCCCTTTCCACATTTTTTCCTGAGCTTTAGTTGTAGAAGTTGCATTGTAGATGTATCTGTGACCAACATAGTATCCTCTGCCCGTACTTTCTTCAGCTATGATTCATGAATATGGGCCCATGTGTGCTATAGCAGTGACCCACTGTGCCCAAGGGTACATGGGATTAGGGGCGATCTAATGGCTCTGGNCCCTGTGCACACAACAGTGGATGTGTGATGTCCATTTTGTGGCTATTCTAACCACAAGAAGAGTGACATCTATCAAGCGATGAGTGTTTCCCTAGGTATTACCATGATTAACTCTTGGTGGAAAGAACCTCTGTCACTAGTGGACCAGGTGGTAGAATACNTCCACACACTACATGGATGTGTGGCAACAGGAATTGAGAGCACAAGCTCTCTTTCATGACAAAATCATGCCCGCAGATATAGCACCACTTATTTTGTTAAAATTTTCTCAGCTTTGGTCTTGAAAGGAGAAATTTCTTCCAATTGGATGCTATGAGCTTTTGACATACCTCCATCAATGTTAATCTTTTTCTCAAATTCTCTTACCACAAAATCTCCTAGGTACATGTATGTTGTAGAATATTANTTTAAGATGTATTACGTTTGTTTATGCAAAGATNTGTTGCATTCTTTTATGTTGCATTTGTTTAACTCTGTGAAGCTGTGCTACTTTGCCTGTCTAAAACACCTGATTGGGCTAATAAAGAGCTGAATGGCCAATAGTAAGGAAGGGAAAGGATAGGTGGTGCTGGCAGGCAGAGAGAATACATAGAAGGAGAAATCTGGGAGGAGGGTCAAGGAAGAAGCAAGAGAGATCAAGGAATGAGAGAGGAAGTGCTCAGTCACCCAGTCACACAGCCAGATATGAAGAAGAATAAGAAAGAAAAGATATATATATATAAATAGAGAAAGGGAAAAGCCCAGAGGCAAAAGGCAGATGAGATCATTTAAGTTAAGAAAAGCTGGCAAGAAACAAGCCAAGCTAAGGCCGGGCATTCATAAGAAAGAAAAAGTCTCTGTGTGTGATTTATTGGGGAGCAGGTTGGCAGGCCCCCCAAAAGAGCAACAAGTAAAAAAACAACTAACAACACATCTATTCTCTAGCCTTGCGCTGGCAGCCATTTCTCCAAGAAGTCCTAAATGTTTTATTATAAAATGGTAATTATAAACCAAGATCTTGGTGCTAGGTATGTTTGTTTATGCTAGAAATTCATTGTTACTAGAATTATTCTTAATATTGTGAACATATTAGAAATTTATGTATGTATATATAGTAGAAATAATGTGTAGAAAGATGCATGGACATATAGATGTGTGTATATATATATATATATATATATATATATACACACACACACGTGTGTGTGTTTGGAATATTATGAATAGAGTTTTAAAATAATATGGCTAAGCACATATATTTTGTATCCATCTGTCTGTGTATCTTTCTTTCTATCTATGCACATTCCCTGACTTGGCAGCCATTTAAATTAGTGAGTACATTCAATGGTTCATATATAAGTATGTGTACATATATATGTTTGTATATGTATGTGTGTATGTATGTATATATAGGTGTGCATACAAGGTATGTACATGTATAGATATATCCTTGTCTATGTATATATTATGTGTTTATATGTATATATACATACACACATATGTATATATATGTATATGTGTATATATATATATGCATGGGTTCTACTGATACTCTGATTTCAATCCAACTCCAAAATTGATCCTGGCCTTCTCTCTTTGTTTTTAGTATCTTTTTGTAATCTAAATTTTTCTTATAATTTAACCAGTTCTCATTTTAAATGAGTTTAGGCTGTTTTTAATTATTGACAATTAAAACAAATATTGCAAAGATACTCATTGTACATTAATCTGCAGAACTTTTATAAACATTTGTATTGGACAAATGACAGTGAGTAGATCTTAGAGACTGTACATTTACATTTTTAATAGATATTCCAAAATATTCTCTAGAATTATTATTCACATTTTTAGAAACTTACTTTAGGAGTACATCTCTTAAAAGTGATATTAGCCTCTTCACTAATGTCAGGGTCTCTTGTGATTTCTTCCTGTCATCATTTTGATTAGTTCCTAATGGAATCCAAAAGACTTGCTGGCACTCAGTTTTCCCTTTAATCTAGTTAAAATGATTAATGGAACAATTACTCTCTAGCCCTGAGTCTTCTGATAGTGTTGTAATTTTTTATTCACAGACATTTCCAAAATCTCATTCTCCTCTGACAGCCTTGGTTAAATTGTCGGCATTTATGCTGATTTTTTTATATCCTAGTTAAGGTTTCATTGCCCTGACTAACCTGGAGATATTAAGCTCTCAGTTTAGAGATATCTTCACTCTTTCAAAAGACTATGTTCTCCTCCTAGGCAATTTTCAAACTTCTCTTAATAGCTGCAATTAAATGCCCCCTGTTGGTTGTATTTACCAAGCCAAATGGTTTCACATTTAACTGGTGTGCTTCTCTGAATTTCAATAGGCAGTTGCAGAGTGTGCCTCACTCTGAGTGTTCTTTCTCATTTTTCTCATTTTCTCTCTTTTTCTCTTTTTAAAACCTCTATCATCAGATGACTACCTAGGGCTCAGCAGTATTATTCACTCTAAATTGAAACTTAAAACAGTGAGTCTATTTTTTGGATGCATTGAACAATGTTTAGCAGTAGCATGACCTGAAGGAAATTTGCTACAATGAACAGTAATAGCTGAGGTTGGATAGCTAGGGTANAGATAGTAAATGACATTGAAAGGTTCAGAATAGTACCTGTTAAGTCAGGTATTTATGAAGGTTTATTATGTACCAGCTACTGAATTGATGTTAAAAAGAGTAGAACAAATGCTCCAGTCTGCCTCGAGAGAGACAGAGCTGAACAATAGCTAATCATTAGCTAATTGCTATAATAAAAGCAGATAAAGAGCCAAGACAGANCAGAGATGCAATGTCTCTACTTGGCGAGTCAGAAATTCCTGCACAGGAAACCATTGATCTTGCTATGAAGAGTAAAGAAATAAGGAGAAAGGACATACCAGACAGAGTAACCAAGCCTGTAATGACATGGACCATGAGAAAATGTAGTTTATCAAAGGATGGTGGGGAGTTCTAAGATAGCACAAATTTCATCAAACTCCAGTTATCTTGAAACTCTTTGGGCCAAGTAAAAGCATATGCTATTCTTCCCACCCCTTACAGTCTCTTTCAGCTCACATCAGTGATGTTGTGAGTGTGTGTGTGTGTGTGTGTGTGTGTGTGTGTATCTGTGTGCAGGTGCTAGAGGTCCAAATGGTATATTTTCCTAAATTGCTTTCCACATTATATTTTGAGACAGATATTTCAATGAAGCTAGAACTCACCAATTCAGCTAGACGGGCTGCCCAATAAGCCCTAGGAATTTTCCCACCTCTGCCTCCCTAGGGTTGGGATTGCAGTGCACATAGCCTTGCCCAGTGTTTTGAGTGGGTGCTGGTGTTTCAAACTCTAGCCCTCAAGCTTGCATGGCAAGCCTTTTACTGAATGNGACTTTCCTCAGGCCCAGTACCAGTGTTTTAAGGTACAAGCTGGACTGTGTTCAAGAGTCTAGTGTTCCCTGAGCCATTTAAGGTGGAAGCCAAAGTTCTTAAAACAGTACAGCCCTTTGTTACCTGGTCCTGCTCCACTGTAACCTCTCCTACTATTCTCTTCCTCATTCTTGGGGCANCCATACTGGCCCCAGCTCTGTCCCCCCCATTTGTCAGTATCATACTTGTCATGCCGTGTCCTTTGCCCTTTCTATGGCTTTTGCATTCAAGTCCTTCTGTATTTACCCACTTGACTTACACCCTCACCTATATCACATCTCTACTTCAATGTTGCCTTCTCAATGATGCCTGTTTAAAAGTAGCATACCCAACTTCNGCTGATTCTAGATCCTCCCACTCTGTTACTTCTCCACCAGCCACACTAAACATGATTCCAAGGAAGCAAGGACTGTGACCTGTTTTGCTCATAGCTAGGNAGAGAAAATGAGATGAGGGTGATTTCCTAGAACACAATGTAGTAGGTGCTCAACAAACCTTTTTAAATGAGTTGCGTGTCCTATTTTGTTTTGGTTNTTTATTGAATTGTTCTTTGTCTNGTTTGTTTCTTAAGTGTGGAATCCTAAGAAACCTCAGACAAATCATCAATCATTCGCATCTCGGTTTGTATTCATTGATATTTATCTATCCATCCCCAGTATAAAGCTAAGGCTAGCCTCACTGAAGAAATGGTGTTTTGANGAAAAGGGGGTTTACGTATTGAATTTAAGAAAATCAACTTCTAGTTCTTCTGTTTCATTTTTCTGATAGTTCTTTCATTGCTCCAGAACGTGGACGAGTAAATTGAATCTCTTCTTTCCTCTCCATCTGCATATTCTTTGAATGTTCCCCTTGACCCTCAGTCTGTCCTCCAGTCTCCTGTCTGACGTGAGTGTTCCCCTTGACCCTCAGTCTGTCCTCCAGTCTCCTGTCTGACGTGAGTGCTCCCCTTGACCCTCCATCTGTCCTCCAGTCTCCTGTCTGATGTGAGTGCTCCCCTTGACCCTCCGTCTGTCCTCCAGTCTCCTGTCTGATGTGAGTGCTCCCCTTGACCCT
>LZPO01117233.1:34047-45411 GCA_001675575.1 Neotoma lepida
CCCACCTTCACTTCCACCTCTCAGTCCTGAGATCCTATCTGGCTTGAACCTGTGCAGGTCCTATGAGTACTGCCACAGGCTCTGTGAGTTCAGACGTACATAAGTCCTGTTGGTCTGGAAGTCCTGTTTGCTTGGAGCTGTTGCTACCTCTGGTCCTTACAGTCCTTCTGCCTCCTCTTCTGCATAGATCCCCGAGTATTGTGGGGAGTGTGTGATGAAGACATCCCATTTAGGACCAAGTGCTTCAAAGTCTCTCACCCTCTGCACATTGTCCTGTTGTAGGTCTTTGTGTTAAATGCCATCTGCTGTAAGAAGGATAAGCTTTTCTGATGGTGGATGAGTGAGGCTTGATCTCTGGATACAGCAGTATGTCATTAGGAGTCATTTTATTTCTCTGTTCCTTTAGCAGAATGATAGTAGTAGTTTTTCCCCTAGGCCTGTGACCTATTGAGTCTCAGGTTCTTGGTTACATTAGCTGTGGACCTCACTCCATACATNTTTTCATTTTTTAAGGAAGAATTTTAGGTTATGGATTTAAGATCTTTTTTATTTCTAATATAGGACTCTCAGGCTACAAATTGTCCCCTAAGCATTGNTTATTCTGTATNCTATATATTCTTTCATGTGTTCACTTCACTCTGTTCTAAATAGTTTTTCTTTCCCTGTTATCTCTTCATTGGCCTATGNAGTATTCATTTTTATAGTTTCTTAATATTTGTGAATTTTCATATTTCAATTAGTTAATTAAAGTGTAATTCTGTAAGTCAGTAAATATGCATTGTATGATTTAAATTATGTTTAAATTTTGAGATTTGTGTATGTTCTGGCATAGGCTCTATTTAGAAGGATGTTCTGTGTGCTCCAGAAAACAAAGTGTATCCTGCTGTTGTTAGGTGAAATGTTCTGTCAGAACAGACTGTCAGACAGTCAAGTTAACCTGTAGTGCTACTCGAATCTTCTACCCAGCTTCTTGAACTGTGCACTGTGACCCTATATGGGTTGTGTAACTGAATGTGAGGGTTGAAAAAAAATTTGCTAACAGAAAATTTTTGAATGTGCAATGACTAAAAAATAATTCAAGATTATCCCAGTGTCATTGGAAAATGCTTCAATAACAGAAACTTTCAGGGNAGATGTTTTAGGCTTACAATTCCAAATTACAACCCATCATTGCAAGGGAGTTAAGGCAGGGACGTGGAACAGCTATCCACCATCAAGAACACAGGGAGAATGACTGCATGCATTTCCACTGCTCCTCTCACTCTCTCCACTCTTACACAGAGCAGGATCCAAACCCTAGAAGTTGTGCCGCCCACAGTGAGTTGGATCACCCCACACCAACTAACACTATCGAGACAGCCCCCCCCCATGCCACAGGCCCAGCCAATCTAGGGTGATTCTAGATAGCGTCAAAGCTGACAGTTAAAACCAACTGTCACAAAAATCAAATGTGCTGAATCCAGGGTGTTTCTGGTTGCACTCACCGTGTTGCATCACGTGACTTTGTTCTGAACACATACTTCACATGCTTTGTACTGCACCTGAATGCTGCCTGTCACACCTCTGCTCAGATTGGAGAATACTGTGAATTATGAATTTCCTCTTAAATACAAAGTTTTCTGCTCTTACAGAAAAACATGTATATAATAATTATGGAAAACAAAGACTTCTAATATTTTTGTGATATCACTCCTCAGTATTAACATAGCAAATTAATGTTATTTCCAGNTTGGATTATATCAGAAAGTTTGGTTTCAAAAATTNGTATTTGAGTTGCTGACTTGAGTTTCAATTTTAAAACATAAGTTAATTTTGCTTGGGATTAAGACAAAATTTTCAATATTTTTCTGAAATGGCCCCAAGCATACTTCTGTCATTTTGTACTTTTATTTATATGCAAAGAAGTGTTATAAATATTGATGATTATGTAGTCAAAGTCATTGAGAGCTGCTGGTAGCAAAAGGCCNTGGGAGTATACAGCAGGTGACAACTAGTGTTCAAAAGGTCAACCCACCAGAGTCAAGGATTCTGATGGAGGCTTAAACCAAAATGCAGGGCGTTTTGGAATTATTGCTTTTTGAGTGAATTGGCTGTTTCTTGTTGTAGATTTCTTGTGCAATNACAGCTATTACCTTACATCTTCATGTAATGTATATATAGAATCTCATGATTACATCTCNAACTTATGGGCACATATATCTGTGGGTGGTCAGGAAGATGACTTTTCATTTAGCTGTATNATTTTGATATATAGAATATGTACTAGGATATGCTTCATAGCCAGATCCATTGTCCCATGAGACTGTAGACACTTAAAGCCTGCTTTGTTCCTTTTGCTCAGACTAACACAGAAAATAATAATCTGTCCTCAGTCTAACACAAACTCATTTCTGCCTCAGAGCAAGTTCAAACTAGACTAAAGGCCTTTGTAAATAGATCATAAGTTTAAAACTTTACAGTTATGCACAAGGTCAGAGTTGCAGGTGTCTTACCAAGGTTACTAACACAAAACACCCTAAGAAAAGCCTGCCAATTCTTCACTTGCCAAGTCTGCTGATAAAAAGCAATGTCTCAGAGTTTGTTGCACTGGGCATTGCATCCCCTCCCTCCAAGGTCCTGAGACCTTAGAACCTTGCGTTACCGTGGTAACGACTCTGCTCCTTACCGTCTATTCTAGAAATGTGCTATGACCTTGAGGGCTTTGAAACTTTTCTCAGAATTGCAAGGAGTCTACTGTGAGAAATNTGTGGATAGTCAGGCAAGAGAGGCACTAAGAATGAGGGCTGAAAAGAAGCTGTAGATTTAGAGAAGCTTACTTAGAACAATAAAGAGACATGGACTAAAAGAGCACGGTGCGTAGACTCATTAGGTCCTTAGCTGGTTGTGGAGTCTCCTTCCAACTCTGGGAGAAAGCCTTTGAGGCTAGCTCCTTAAAGGCTTTCATTACAAAGTATCAATCAACTCTGAAAAAATTGAGGATACTTATGTTCTTCAGGATCAAATATTCATCCACGATTTAATATTTATTTAATTGTGTGTGGGGGGTACTTTACCAGCATGTATGTGAGCACAATGCCCAAGGAGGCCAGAAAATGGCATCAGGTCCCCTGAGGCTGGAGTTACAGATGGTTGTTAACAACTATGTGGGTGTTGGGAATCAAACTCTGATCCTCTTAAAGAGCAGCTGGTACCCTTAACTGGCTCTTAATGTCTCTCAATCCCCATGGTTTAATTATTTTTATAAAATAAACGTATCTATAGATCTCTTTTGTATGCTTTCATCTTTAACAACTGGTAAACTTTTGTGTGCCAAAGAATTAGAGTTATCTTCTTTTTTTAAAATAAGATGTATTTGTTATTTTTATGTGTATGAGTGTTTTGCCTGCATGTGTGTGCATGGAGGCCAGAAGAGGGCACACGAGATACCCTGCAACTGATCTTAAAGATAGACAGCTGCCATGTGGGTCTTGGGAACCAAATTCAGCTCTTCTGCAAGAGCAGAGCAGCCAGTGCTCTTAGTCATGGATCCATTTTTCCAGCCCCTAAAATTGATTTCACTATTATTATCAGTAATGGTTTGATTATACAGATAGACACGAGGTTACATAAAATTTGTGATGAGCTAACTTGTCACCATCTGTTTTTGAGCAGCACTAATCTAAATCCAGATTAACACAGAAGTGCTGCTTTCAGTGTAGNGTTCCACAGACTTGTGAGTCTCTCATCTCGCTCTCTTCTTGCCTCCTTTGCTGCTGATTAAAAAACTCAGTATAATCTCATTCTGTTTTCCTGTCTGCACTGTGTCATTTCAGTTCAGGAGTTCCCATTTGATTCTTTTTATAGNGTCTTTATATCCCTATTTGATAACTCAGTAACATACTTTCTATAAATTCTTTTATTCCTTTTAGTTCTTTGAACGTATTTATAATTTTGAAGTTCTTATATGCCAAATAATCTAGTGTTAAAGGCTTCAGAGAGACAGTTTCCATTGACTGCTCTTTTTCCTTTCTTGTATATGGTAACACTTTCGTATTTTCTTTTCATACCTCATAATTTAGTTCTTGAAAGTAATGCATTTTAGATAGTATGTTAGAGGAATGCAGAATTCTTAGTTGTCCATCCGCAGAGGTTGAATTTATTACTTTTTGTTTGATTTTTCAGTTACCAGGTCTAATGCTCTAGTCTTTCTCTCTTGTATCAGGAAGTTACTGATATCTCCAATTAAAAAAACTTAACCCTTTAGGGACTGGAGAGATGGCTCAGTGGTTAAGAGTACTGTCTGCTCTTCCAGAGGACCCAAGTTCAATTCCTGACATCCATAGTGTGGCTCATAACCTTTTCTAACTCCAGTCCCAGAGGATCTGACATCCTCTTCTGGCATCAGTGTACACAGACATACATGCAACAGACATACATGCAAACAAAGCACCAACACATATTAAATGTTTGTTTGTTCGTCTTTTAATTAATCCTTTGAAGATATTTTTAAGGTCAACTTTCTAGAGATTGCCTTCACATTGATACAACTTAATGATGATCCAATAATTGATCAGAGATGTGCTTACTTAACTTGATCCAGTAAGGCCAGGCCAGCAGATATGCAGATGAATGGGGAACACAGTAAATACTTGGGTAGTAAAGTGACATCCTATGATGATATCTCATAGTCTCCCCTATGAGAGTCCCAGGGTTCATATTCATACTAACGCTCTCTACAGTTCCCCCTGAATATATGCAGCCTTCAGGGTTAAAGGGTGTGTAAGAGAGATTATCAGTTTTCACTGTGGCTGTCTTGGTTCCCCAAATTTCTCTTAAAATTTCATGTGAGTCTGATTATCTAAGCCTTGTCTCTACCAGAATCCCGGTGTCACACTATCTGAGACAATGGCTTTGGGGCACCTCTAGATGGCTACCTCCAACTCTTAAGAGTTGCCGGTTTTTAGGACTTTTCATATCCTTCTAGTGCTAAACTCAGGGAAAGTGCTTTGTTCAAAATTATTTCACTCAGTTACTTTGTTACTGATGAACAGCAAGGATGTTTTTCCTAAGTTTGTGTACAATAATCCTATTTATGAGGACAACCCTTTTGCCATTTGTATTAATTTCCTAGGCTTTGCAATAACAGATTACTATGACTTAAAACAAAAGAAGCAAGTTTTCTCTTACTGTTTATGAAGCCACAAGTCTGAAATCAAAACATCAGCATGGTTGCTTTCTTCTGGAAGCTCTGAAGGAGAATGTGTTCCATTCCTCTCTCCTACCTTCTGGAGCTGCCAGAATTCTTTAGCATAGTAGCATCTCTCCAGGCTTTGTGTTTGTCATCACACAGCCTTTTCCCCTGTGTCTGTGTATCTGACAGTCCTTTTCCTTTGTGTTACAAACACAACAGTTATTAGATGTAGGGCCCACCCTAATCCTGTGACTACATAATAACATTACATCCTCAATGACCCTATTTCCAAATAAGNTCATGTTCTGAAGTTCTGGTACACAAATTTGGGGAGACAGTATTCTACCAACTGTACCATTCATTACAAAGTATCACTAAAATTAAGTATGGGCTCTTTTGTGAGCTGGGTGATGTTTTATGAAGATAAGTTTGATATGAATGAAACATCAAGTTGGCACTACTAACATGACTGTTTCTGTGTTCCTTAAGATACCTTATGCCCTCCTTTTGTTATTTTGTTCATGCTAGTAAGAAAAAGGCACAGTTTTGTGGAAAGGGAAGGGCTGGCAGAATGTCCCTCTTCTCCATTCTAATTTATATGTCTGTTTTTAATCCAGAGCCAAATAACTATCGGAGCATGCATGGCCGGGCAGTAAATGGTAGCCAGTTGGGCAAGGATTACATCCAGCTGAAGAGGCTGCTGCAACCCATCCGGATTTACTCCAGAGCCAGCTTGTATGGCCCTAATATTGGACGGCCCAGGAAGAACGTCATTGCTCTCCTAGATGGGTAGGTCAGATTATTTAGCTATCCTTACAGCAGTGCTCATTAAATATAATAAAGTATTTGTGTTTATTCTGGTTATTTTCATATTTAAGAAGAAAAGAGAGGCTTTCTCATAGTAGTTTACTCCTAAAAAAGGATTCTTCAACCAACAATAGCACTCATTTTGAGGGCTCCTAGAGTGGGGGGTGGAGGAAGGTATATCTTAGTCTCTAGGTGACTTGAACAAAATACATTATTTGCAAAAAAAATCATTTAATATAGGATTTCATTGAATCATTTCATATTTTTAAAAAGTTGGGAAACATTACAAATACTTACAAATAAAAATAGAACAGAACTAATACTTCAGTAGCAGACATTCTGTATAACTGTTATCACTTGCTTAATTTTCACTGACCTGACAAACATCTTTTGTGTGTTGGTGCAAAGCATGATGTGAAATGTTCTCCAACTCAGTTCTGGCAGTGGGCTAGTGGAATAATGGTTATGTCCACGCAGATTTGGTCTAGTTATACAGGGTTGGAAGAAATGCCTGACCATGAATTTGTTGCCAGCAAATAGGATTACAATTAGTGAGAACCACAGTGGAGTGGGGNGGCTTAATATAAATATATGTTGAATCACATCCCAAAATGAAAATGTAACTGAAGCAAGAATAAGAACAATGAGGTTGGGAGATTCACATGTTATATGTGGCATGTAGTCAGAATCTAGAATAGGAATAGTTACCCTACAGCTCAAAGTGAGTAAGATAGTTTCCAATGAAGTGTGTAGACAAAGCAGTTAGATAAATGTCATACAAGCATAATAGTTATCCCTACAGTTCAAAGTAAAAGTGTTTCCAATGAAGTGTGTAAACCAAACAGTTAGATAAAAGTCATGCAAGCATAAACAGAGATGAAAAGAAAGAAAAAATGGTGTCTCCTGAATGGCCATGTGTCTCAATGGTTTGTAGGACTCCTTTCGTTTCTGATTGCTTAGTCTTGATTTGAGCTTGTGAACATAGCGGACTTTACCGAAGGTCTGGGAGAACCAGTATTATATTATANCAACACCAGCAAGGTGAAGCTTAATATTAAGCATTTTTCTCTATATAAGTCACTGAATTTTTACCTGAACTACCTTTCTTAATCTCCTCTTCTTTCCTTCTCTCCTTTTCTTGCTCAAGAGCAATTTACTTTCTTTTTGTTGAAAACTTGTATGGCCTTAGTCCGTACTCATTAGCTAGAGGCTTCCTTCTGCATACTTTCGCTGAGCTTTGAAATTTCTCTTTGCCTGTGTGTGGTGAGGAGTAGGACAGAGATGAAGAGGTTGCTTTCATTTTTCCTGTTATACTTTGTGCATAAAGGTCAGTCATAGTATATGTATTCATATTTCACAGGTTCATAATAAAAAATGTAATCACTCTATCCTTTAAGCCTATATAGTTATTATTTTAAAATATTCTTTCTCTTTAATGATTTGGTGAATGTGTCCCCATATGACCTACAGTGTCATTCTAATAGTATGGAATGATATCAACCATTTATTCATTCTCAATATATTTCTTGAGCAACAACTATGTTTGAAGTAATATGCTAGGAACTGAGATAATGATAAACAAAACAGATACATTCTTTGCCCTCATGCAGTATTCACTAAGTTAAGAGAGACATAGATATTAATCAGAAATGTAAAACCAGAAGAGTATGAAGAAGCAGTACATGGTTATATTAATAACTGTAAGTGCTATGGCTTGATTGAAAAGGTCATGGAAACATTCCCTTAAAAGGTGTAATGTAAAGAATGTAGTTGACCACACAACATGAGAAGTGAACAGTATCAGTGGTTATTTTTGTTTATATATATATAGTTTTAGAATGAAAAACATGTACAGAGACCCTGAGGATAAAAACTGGCTAGGTTGGCTGGGAGTGCCAGAGAAGTAAGGAAGAGGTGTGTTCTCTCGGGGCTTGCAGNCATAATGAAGGACGTGCTGTTCCTTCTCATTGCATTCGGGATGACAAAGGGTGTTTTAAGCTGGGGAAGGAAACTATTTGTTCTAGGAAATGGATGGTGTGTATACTGTGGAAAGTAGATTAGAGAGAAATCAGGAAAATCCACGAGATTGCTTCAGCAATACGGGGGGAAGCANTGGGGGCCTGGAGTAGAGCGGTGGTGGCTGAACTAGAATCTGTAAGATATGATAGTGCATTGAGAAAATATACAATGATGTGATGAAGATAGTAGTAGCTAAGTAGATGGTGCCATTTGCTGAAATGAGAAGACAGGAATCCTTCTAACTAACTAGTTCTGAGAATAAAACTGTGACTTTAGTTTCTGTGCTATNAAACTAAACATAGATATCAAGCGTATCTTTTAATAGATGTGAAGAGATGAGGTTCTCTATTAGAGNTATTTATTCATTTGGGAAGTTTTTAGCACAAAAATGAGATTTAAAGCCATGGGAATAGAGGAGATAAGTTAGCATACAAAAAGAAAAGAAAGGGCTTAGGTGATAGCCTGAAGAAACTGCATGAAGAAGTAAGAAAACTGGTAAGAAGAATAAGGCATATGAGGAAAGACTTTAAATAAGAAAAGGGGACCAACTAATAGGATGACAGAAAAGTATCTTCTGGATTTGGCAGCATGTAGGTTGTTTATGACCTTGAGAGACAGTTCAGGAGATTGAGAACTGAAGCTGAATTGCAGTGGCTTGCAGAGAGGAGAATGAGAGACGACAGGCAATAATGGGGATAAGAAAACTTAGAACAACATCACTGTGAAGAAACCCACAGTGATGGAGATATTGTTCTGTATGCTGTGAATATGTGTTGCTCTGATTGATTGTAAATAAAATGCTGATTGGCCAGTAGCCAGGCAGGAAGTATAGGCGGGATAAACAAACAAGGAGAATTCTGGGAAGAGGAAGGCTGAGTCAGGAGACGCCAGCCGCCGCGGAAGGAGCAACATGCCTGCAGACNGGTAAAGCCACAGAANATGTGGCAAAACATAGATTAATAGAAATGGGCTGAATTTAAGTATAAGAGCTAGTCAGTAATATGCCTGAGCTAATGGCCAAGCAGTTGTAATTAATATAAGCTTTTGAGTTATTAATTTATAAGTGGCTGTGGGACCGCGTAGGGCCTGGCGGGACCCAGACAAACTTTCACCTACACCCACAGACATGTGGGAGATGTGTCATCAGGGAAGATGACTGTTTCCTTCCTTCAATGCAGAGTACAGTCAAACAGGTCTGTAAGTTAAGGTGTACCCAGAGAGAAGAAAAGGGGGATAGAGCCCAGTTAAGACGTCCCTTAAAGTTGGAAGAAACGGAAATCAGAATGATTGACCTTCTGTAGAGGACAATTCTCCCATGGTAAGAAAAGATAAGAAACAAATATTTGTCTGCATTGAGAGGTTTAAAAAGTCATATTTAGGAGGAATCTCTGCTCCCACTCCAGTAAGTGTAATTAAGATGTTGAGTTTGTATACGTGACATGCACATGAGTGCATGCAAGTTAGTATGTGGGAATAAGTTGAGAAACTACGCAGGGTGAAAGAGAAGAGCATGCGCTGTTGCTCGACTATGAATTGTCCCCTCCCAGGCTCATGTGTCGAAGGCTTGGTTCCCAGATGGTGGCACTGTCTTAGGAAGTGCTGGAGTAATTAGGAGGTGAGGTCTAGCTAGAGGAGTTGGGTCATGGGACAATGGAGGGGTGTTCTGAGGAGACAGAGCTTTCCCTGGTCCTTCCCGTTTCTCTGCTTCCCAGCCACTACGGTGTTCTGCTTTACCTCAGGCCATAAGCAAAGGAGTCAGCAAACTGTGGCCTGAAACCCTAAGTCCAAATAAACCCTTCCTCCCTTAATTGGTTTCTCTCAGGTGTTGGTCACAGCAACAGAAAGTCTAACAAAGCATGTGGCTAGGGTTTTGTTGTGGCAACTTCCTCCATATCTAAACATAAAATAGGACAAAAACAAACAAACAAAAAACCAGAAAAAGTAATTTAGGGCAAGGAAAGATATTGATAAACATTTTTTCTTTTATTTGCCAAAATGAGGATTAATTTTCTTAATATATATGTGTGAAATAAAAGTAGAAAGAAATATTCCAGAAGCTTAACCAGCAGAACAGAAACATCAGCCCTGTAAACCACCAGCTTGTAGCCTTTCCCAGCTCTCTTGGTTATACAGGTACACTGTTACATAGATGTGACCATTGTAGAGGCATCATTGTGAGCACTTCATAGGGCCCTTATTTCTGCATTCTTCTCATAATTGTCATTCTTAGTAGAAATNAAATATTNCACTCCATTAAAATACCAAAGTCTAACTAAGCATCCTCCATCTATTGGACATTTGGCCTGTTTCCAGTGTTTGCTTATAATGTAGTACAACTATAAATATCTTTATACAAATAGATTTTTAAGTTTTTCTTTCGAATCATGTACTTGAGCTGTATCCAAAAAGTTGGGNTTCTGGGTCAAAAATGTATATTNNTTTTTATGGCTTTGTATTTGCTGCCAAATTTCTTTTCAGGATGATTTCACCAGGTGAAAGCAGTGGTATATCACTGTAGCATTTCCAAATATCACACTATGGGCATTGACAGAACTATTAATTAACTTTGTTTAAATTAATGCAGGATTGTGTTGCATGCTTGTTTATATTATATTTTGTTAACTTCAAGAACAGCTGAATATTCTCCAACTCTTTATGTTATCTTGTTTCTTGTTTCTCCTATTTATTTATTTATTGTTTCTCCTATTTGTTTATGTTTGTGTGTGTGTGTGTGTATGTGTGTGTGTTTGTGTGCATGAGGAGGTGATGTATACATGTATGTTTCTATGTGTGTGAGGCTGCGCTTAAGTGTGAATGAGCATGTGGAGGCCAGAAGTCAACATCTGGTCTCTTCCTTTTTTGCTTGCCTTCTTGGTTAGTTTTGCTTGTTTGTTTGTTTGGGGTTTTTTTAAATTTATTTTATTTTGAGAGAGGATCTCTTGGTGGTTACCGAAAATGGTAGTTGCCATTTTAGCTAGACTGACTGGCCAGTGAAACTCTAGAATCTGCCCGTCTCTGCTCCTTACAGCCAGCACTGGTGTTTCAGGGATGTGCCACAGGGCCCAGATTTCNTGTACANGATGGGGATCCAAACTCAGTTCCTCGTGCTTGCACAGAAAGTGCTTTACCCACTTGGCAATATCCCCATCCTGTCTTTATTTCTCTTATCCCAAATTTGATTAATAATACAATAACCATTTTGCCTGCATTCCAGGCTTTTTTTATTATTTATCTTTTTTACAAGATAACTAATAGCCACAAAGAGTAGATGTAATGAAATAATAAATCTCAANACTGAAATCAATGAGATAGAAACAAATAAACAGCACAAGAATCAATAAAATTGAGATGGTTCTTTGAGAAAATCA
>LZPO01117233.1:86555-98774 GCA_001675575.1 Neotoma lepida
ACTTACTATCAGCTATGAATGCTTGGCCTTATCTTCTGCTCATTTCTTGCTAGCTCTTATAACTTAAATTAACCTGTTTCTCTTCCTCTACATTTTGCCTCAGGGCATTTTACCTTCCTTTCTTTCTTTCTTTCTTTCTTTCTTTCTTTCTTTCTTTCTTTCTTTCTTTCTTTCTTTCTTTCTCTTTTTGTATGTATGTATTTATGTATGTATATATGTATGTATGTATGTATGTATGTCCTACTTTTCTTCTTTTTGTGTCTGGCTGGCTAGTGGCTGCCTGACTTCTGGCCCAGGCATGTCCCTCTTTTTCTCCCTCTTCTTTTCTCTCTTTCTTCTCCTCTTGGTCTCTCCTATTTATTCTCTCTGCCCACCAGCCCTGCCTATCCCTCCTCTGCCTAGCTATTGGCTGTTCAGCTTTTTATTAGGCCAATCAGGTGCCTTAGGTAGGCAGGTAAGATGAAACAGCACATCTTTACATAATTAAACAAATGCAGCACAAATGTAACACATCTTTACATCATTAATAAAGACAGCTTAAACAAATGTAACTCATCTTTACATAGTTAAATATTCCACAATATAGATTCATTGATTCTTTTTATTGTTTTCTTTGTTTCTATTTTATTAATTTCTGCTTTTATTTTTATTATATCTTGTGATCTACTGGTTTTGAGTTTGGTTCTTGTTTTTCCAAATTCTTGAGTTGCATCATTGAGTCATTTTTTTTTTTGTGCTCTTTCTGATTTTTCTAATGTAGGTACTTAGACCTATAGATATCTCTCATAGGACTGCTTTCTGTCCCAGGAGTTTTGTTGTGTTAGGATTTCATTTTTATTTAGTTCCAAGAATATTTTAGTTTCTTTTTTTTGTTTCTTCTTTGACTCATCATTCAGTAATGAGCTATTTATCCTCATAAGTTTATATACTTACTAGAATTTTTTTGCTGTAGATTTTAAGTTTTATTGCATACTGATCAGATATGATACATGGAATTATTTTGATTTTATATATTTGTTATGGTTGTATTTGTGTATTTGTGTATTATGTATTTGTGTCCAGCATTAGGTCTGTTTTAGAATAGTTTCCATGTGCTTCTGAATATAATGAATATTTTTATTCTTTGGTGTTTAGGTGAAATATTCTGTAGATATCTGTTAGATCTACTTGATGTAANTTGTCTTTCAATTCTAGGATTTCTCTTTATCTTTTGCCTAGATGACCTATCTATTGCAGAAAGTGAGGTGTTGAATTCACCTACTATTATAGGATTTGTGTTAGTCTGTGTCTTTAATTCCCTTAGTATATTTTTATGACATTGAGTTGCCAGAGTTTGATACATATATGTTTAGTATTATGATAATTTCTTGCTTACTTGATTCTTTGATTAGAACAAAGTACCTTTCTTTTTATCTCTTATGATTAGTTTTAGTTTGAAGATTATTTTANTAAATATTAGGATGGCAANGCCTGATCTAATTTGCTTGGAATATTTTTTCCATCCTTTAGGGTGGTGCCTATCTTTAAAGATAAGATAGGTTTCTAATAAACAACAGAAAGATACTTTTTGTTTCTTAACCCATTCAGCTAGCTTTTTGTTGTTGTTGTTGTTTTGTTAATGTTTAAAGTTATTATTGAAGGTATGTGCTGACTGCAGTCAGTTTTTTTGGTTCTTGCTGTTTGTATTCTTAGTCATGCTTTGTATTTCATTAATTATAGTTTCATTTTTATTTCATTAACTATAGTTTCATTTGTTTTCTCCTTGTGCAGAACTTTCTCCTATCNTACCATTTGGTAAGACACCAACAAATCTTGCCAATTATATAGTTGAAAGAGGTTCAGATTCCAAACACTTTGAACANTTTCTAGCACTACAATCAAAATTCAAATAATTTTAATTCTTCATCCATCTAGTGCAATCAGTTGCTACCNAGTCCATTGCTTCCACTTCAGTGATCACCAAGGACAATCTCNTCATTACTTCCCTCAAAATGATTCATTGTCCCTTAATCCAATTGAAAATTAATCTAACTAATGCCCTTAAAATGGCTAACAGAGCCCCATACTAACTGACCTCCTGACCTCTTCTGCTGCCACCCTCGCGCCCTCACCCGCTCTACTCTGGCCTCCTTCCTTTCCTAGAAACCTTCCAGCGATACTATTCCCACCTGGAAATCTTTGCAGTTGCTTTTCCCTTTGTNAAAAAAACTTTCCTCCCTAAATCTATAGGAACTTGGGTGTCTTCCTTGCATACACCCTCTACCTCCTTTGAGAATGAATTCTTCATNGGCCTGGAGCTCACAATTAGGCTAGAAGAACTGGTTAGCAACCCCCAGGTCCCATGCTGTTCCCACTGCCCCAGTGATCACAAACATGAGCCACAAACATGAACACCATTCCTGGCATCTGTATGTGGGTTGGGAGAATCAAATTCAGGTCTTCCTTCCTTTTTGCAGGGTGAGCTCTTTACCATCTGAGTCATACACCTGGCCCCCTTGTAATGCCTTTGTCCTCCTTCTATTTCTCTTCATTGTATTTATCCCAGTATGAAACAACTTACTATTTTTAATCTNTCCAGAATGTAAGCTTTACATGAACAAAGAAAACATCCTAGTCAGTGCTTGAGTCTCCAGCACCTTAAGTACTTGGAGCACAGTAGACCTTTGTAATGATTGAAGGGGAGAACTGATAGAAGATTGGTAGATCTAGAGGTCTAGTCAGGCTTGTTTCCAGTATGCTCAGACCATACTTCACTGTTCTTGGAATGTATAACCCTCACACTGTCTTGGACTGTTTATCTTTGATAACTTATATTGTCCCACTTCCTCCACAAATGTTAAATAACTTTATCTCAGAACTCCACTTGCTGTATCATAGTCGCTCTTAATCCCATTAAGTTTTTCTTACTGTTTTTTTTTCTAGATTCATCTTTCAGGCTATGTGATCTCCCTAGGCAGATTTCAGACTAACTAAAGCAAGGCAAACAATATTTATTGAGCTCTACTGTTTATATTTATTTCTTTTCTCATTACTGCAACAAAACACCTGTGAAAAGCAACTTAAAAACTGGAGAGAGGGTTCAGGGAATAAAGTGCTTGCTGCACAAGCCTGGAGACATGAGTTTGATCNTCAGAACCCATATAAAAGTAGAAGAGGAGAGCCACCCCCACAAGTTGTTCTCTGACCTCCACACTATGACACGAGCACTCCCATAGACACACNGCATGCATGTAAACACATCATGCATACATATAAGAGGAATAAATTTTCTAAAGTTTTAAAGTCACCTTAAGGAAAAAGGGTTTATTTTGGTTTGCAATTCAATAATACAACTCCATTTAGAGGAAGGCACAGTAACAGGACTGTGAGCCGGGAAGCAAGGAATGATGGCTGCTGCTCTCAGGGTCCCAGCCCATGGAATGGTGACCCACATTTAACCCAGTCCTGAAATTCCCTCACAGACATGTTCAGAAGCTTGTCTCTTAGTGGTTGTAGATCCTGCCAAGTCAACAGTCAAAATTAACTATTGCACTCTGTTCCATCGTGTCTCAGATGCTGAACATCCAAAGCTCTGTGAGTTCTTAGCTATGAAACAAGAGGATATCGNAGCTAGACTAGATTTGTTTCTTCAAAGTGTATTATAAAGAACATTAATTATACAGTTTGTTAAATAATTAAAACCTAAGAAACTAAATAAACTTGTGAAACTTTCATTGAATTCATATTAACTCAGTATAGTTCTCTGTCATGGGGAAGTGTTCCATGTACATATTTGGGAAAATGCTACACCTACTGGTCATTAAATTCCCTCCCANTTCTAAAAGCTCAAAGCACTGACTGACTTACCTAGGGTTGCATAGTGTGAGAGCTCATTCTGAAACCTGGTTTCCCTAGGTGTACATTACAGTGTTATTTGGTTTAGCTTTGTTTATAATAACCAAATTTAAAATAACTAAATGGTTTCAGTAATATAGAATTTGCTAAATAAAGCCATAGTATATTCATGTAATAAAATGCTAATGTAATTTTAGAAGATAGGAAGGTTTGTGTTCTAACGAGAACTAGTCCTCACATGACGATGTTTAAAGTAGTCAAAAACAGAGTGTAGAATGTTCTGTTTCTATGTGTGCTTAAAATCACTGAAGCACAAGAAACTGGTAACATTTGTTGCATACAAATGGGGAAATGAGGTCACAAAGACACGGAGGTAAAAGGGAAACTTCTCACCATAGAGTCCTTTTTCCTTTTGATTTCTGAGCCATGTGAATCTATTAGCTATTTGCAAACTAAAATTAAATAAGCTGAAAGTAGTCCTAGGCAATTCTGATAAAATGCAGATTTGGGAATCACTGGACTGTGCTTTCTCTTCTAGACCAGAATCCTCTGAGACTTCGTTAGTCCAAGTTCCATCACACTGCCATCGCATCCTTCCTTTGTTGATGTATTAATCGCTTGTGTATATACTGTATATAGTTATTGTACTTATTGTATATAGTTTTCTTATATTAGTTATAGCTTTTTAAATTTTTTTATTTTTATTAGACAAAGAGGAGAAATGTGGTATTTTATCTATGTCCCCCAGTAAAATTTATCTGAGGATCAGAGGAACAAGGTCAGCTGCTAGTCTTACAATTAGCACATCCCCTTAATCCTATCACTTGGCAAACAGAGTCTTTTTGGATCTCTGTGAGTTCCAGTCACACTAGGAACAGTCAAGCGTGGAGACACACGCCTTTAATCCCAGCATCAACCATGGAATTCTGGAGGTCTATACAGACAGACAGGAAGTGACAGAGATGCGCGATAGGAGGAAGTGATATAGCTAGGCTAAAAGAGCCTATGGGAGAACAGAACAGAAAGGGATATAGATGTGGAGGTATAGGAAGTCAGACACACTCTCTTTTGGAGACAGCAGCATTGTTAAGGTGAGGCTGGCGGCTGTTCCTAATTCCTCTGATCTCTGTCAGATTTTCACCCGTATCCCTAGCTCCATGTTTTATTTAACAAGACTGTTTAGAAAATCCGTCTTACATTCCTTTTTGCTTCCTTTGAAGGATATAATCATTGCCCATTCCCTTCACTACTTCTCCTACATTTCATCTTACACTATTGATCCTTGTGCTAGTACATAGTGTTCTGTGCCAGACAGACTCACAAATCAGGCAGGAATGCTGTGTCTGGAAGAGGAGGAGCCAAGGAATGTCAATCATTCTAAATTCAAGGTGGAGGTCTTGAGATGAGCCTCAGCCTCTAGTGCCAGTCCGTCTTATTCTTATCTTGCATTTCTGCTTCTCCTCTGGAAAAGGTCTGAAGAACAGAACCTCATTTGGGGAGGTTCTAAGAATCAGAGGTGCTTGTCAAGCACAGTGGATTTCGTATGGACAGAAATAGGGGTTGTTTGTGAAAATTATTTGAGGCATTTGATGTCACAACCCTACAGTAGCATTGTTATAGGGTCTTTGGTTGCACTACCATTCATTATAAGGAAGCACAAAGTGCCAATATCTTCAGGCTCTGGAACCTCATCCTTAGTACACAGGGGACATCATGAGGAAGCTGAAGTGCAGAGACACATCTGATGCCAACAGTTGCCTCTGGGTTTCAATGGGCTCCCTTTGCCAAGGGCTTTCCTGTGGCCAGGAGAGACTGCAGTGCCCATTAGCATCTGCCCTTTAGTGGGGGTAGGCTAGATTTAGAGGTAGAACTTGGATGTTTTTTTCAGAAGTATTGGAAGGAAGCTTAGTGTTGACTTTTATGACAAACCAACAATTTTATCTCAGGGTCGGCATGCCTATAGACAAGAAGGCCCTTCTGGTTCTAAGATGGAAATACCACAACCAAAAAAAAAAAAAAAAGAAGAAGTCTCAGGCATCAGCTTAATACCTATACTGTCATTAAACTTAGAGAATAAATTTGCAGGGAAAAACCTGCCAAGAACCCCTCTAGGATCAGTCCTCCTCCCGCTACTCACAAGCCGTGACTATTCTACCCACTGTACTGCAGTTTGGTTGCCTCACCACAGCATGGCCTGTCTTCATTCAGACAGTTACACAAGGACCTGCCCTGGGAACTGAGAAATCAGTACCAGGTAGCACAATATAGTTTCAGTAATGATACAGCCACATTTTAACTGAATTGAAGACTGATTTTCTTGCTGGTAGCCTCATAAACTCAGTGAAGTTCAGTCTCATGTAGTCTCCCAGAGAGGAAGATACTGGCATCTGTTGTCCCTTTGCCTTTCTACTTTTATACATGGGCCTCCTTTACTGAATAGTTTCTATTTGGTTTGCCCAGGATTTTTTTTTTTTTGCTTATTTTCTTTATTTTTGAAAGTTCTTGTGTGTACATTTTCTCAGAGAGGATTCATTGTTGACTCTCCTGAGGAGAAAGGATGATTTAACCATATAAGATTTCCTGTTATAGTAGCCTTAATAAAATAAAAAAATGGAAGCAGAATTAGATAGAAATTCAGATTGCATGCTTCTAGCACACATTCAATATTTTTGCTATGTACATGAGAATCTATAAACCACATATACTATTGCTTGCATGTTTGAAAAATTGTACAAATCACATAGATTTAATTTATATAAAACTACATGAATACGGAGAGATATGCTTATTTTTATTTAACTATGGTTTTTATTTTGTTTTACGGTATGTTTTCATTTTTTAAGTTGGCATACAAGTAATAGGTTTCGTTATTGCATTTTCATAATACTTGGTTCCTGTTGGCCTCCCAACCTGTCTCCTACGTTCCGTCTGAATGCCCTCCTATTGGTTCCCTCCATCCTGCAACCCCCAGCTTTCATGTCACTTGTATTCCACTTCCCCTTCCCTCTAACAAGATCTCCTTTTTCTCTTCTCATGGTTGTCTTTCTACTTACATGACATTTACACACACATACGTAAGTACAAATATATAAATACAAATTAAAATCTATGAACCCTGTATGAGGGAAAACATGCAGTATTTATCTTTATAAAGAGTCTGGCTTATTTTGCTTATTGGTAAATATCATGATTTAATGTTTCTTTATAACTGAATAAAATTCTACTGTGTATATATACCATGTTTTCTCGATCCATTCATCTAGGCTGACCCTGTTTCTTTGATATTATCAATAGTACAGTAGTAAACATGAGTATACAAGCATCTCTATGGCAGGACTTAGGGTCTTTCCACTACGTGCCTAGGAGTGGTAAAACTGGGTCATGTGGTTGCTCCAATATTAATTTTTGGAAGAACCTCCGAAATGACTTCAGTAATGACTGCACCCAATTACACGTCTAAGCAACAAATAAAGAATCCTCTTTCTCCACATCCTCCCTAGAATTTTTTGTCCTTTGTCTTCTTGATTGCCATTCCTACTGGGGTGAGGTAGAATATTGAAGTAGTTTTAATTGGCATTTCTTAATGGCTAAGAAGATAGTAAACACTTTTAAAAATATGTATTGGTCATTTGTGTTTCTTGATTCAGGAAGTCCATTTATTGATTGGAAGGGGCTTTTCAGGGGAAGGATAGCGTTTAATTTTTGTAGTTATTGTTTATTTAGTCTGTGTGTATTGTGTGCAAATGTCTGTGGAGGCCAAAAAGTATTGCAGTGTTCCCCTCTATCCCTACCTTATCTTTGGAGACAAGATTTCTCCCTGATCCTGGAGCTCACCAGATTAACAAGACTAGTTGGCCAGCGCACTTCAGGGACCTTCTTGTTGCTGCCTCCACAGTATTGGTATTACAGGCATGGACCACTACACCCAACTTTGTTGTGGGGTGTTGGGGATCCAAATTCAGGCCCTCAGGCTTGTATGGCAGGTGCTCTACCAACTGTTCCTATCTCAGCCTCACATAGTTCTTTGCATTGGGCACACTAACCCCTTGTTTGAGGAACAGCAANGAAAGCTTTTCTCCCATTCTNTCGGCTGTCACTTCACTCTGGTGACTANTTCCTTTGTTATGAAGAATCTTTTTACTTTTGTGTAATCTGACTAGTTAGTTCTTAAAGTTGCTTCCTTTTCTAGAAGTTCTTGCACATGCCTATATCTTGAAGTGTTTTCCTTATGCTTTTCTAGCAATTTCAACACCTTATATTAAAGTTCTTGATCCCTTTTTTTAAATCAATTTTTTTGCCCAGAGTTAGAGATAGGTTTCTAATTTCACTCTTCAGCAAGTCAATGTCTAGTTTTCCCAACACTGTTTGTTGGGGAGGCTGTCTTTTTTCTAATGTATGTTTTGGCATCTTTGTCAAAATTTAGGTGTCTATAACTGTATGAGTTTACTTCTAGGTCCTCTGTATGCCATTTCATTGGTCTGCATGTCTGTTTTTGCAAAATACCATGTTGTCTGTCACTGTGGTTCTAGAGTACAATTTGAGGTCAGATATTCTGATATCTAGCATTATTCTCTTTGCTTAGGATTATTTTACCTAACCAAGATCTTGTGGGTTTCTGTATGAATTTTATTTATTTTTTTAGTGCAAAGAATGTGATTGGAATTTTAATGGGAATTGNATTGCATCTATAAACTAGTTTTAGTGTTATAATATTTTTCAAATATCAATTATTCCAATATATGAACATGAAAGTTCTATCCATCTTCTTTTGTCCAAGTTTCCATGATAGATGCTGTCACCTCCGACCAGATTAGTTAGTTATACCTATAACACTTGTGCCACCATCGCATCAGTGAGCAAACCTTGGTAGGTGGGTTGGTATTTCAGCACGCAAGGGCCAGCACAAGATAATGATCATACTTCATTGCATACNTATATGAAAACCTCAAGAATAAAGAGGCTTTTTAAAAATACTGCATGTTGATGGTAAGTTCTGGCATCTTAGACCCTGCCATTCCTCCTACTGATACCCCACTCTTAGGTTTACCAGGAAGGTAATGATTTTAACTACTAGCCTTTTCTAGAACTGGGTTCCTTGACTGCTAGAAGTTATTGAGCATGCTAGATTTTCTAAAGAGTGCTACCGAGAAGTATTTCTGTGTATACATTTCTGGTAAATTGCCTAAAGAGCAGGAGAATGGGAACTTGAGGAAATGGGGGAAGGGGTGAGGATAGAGATACAAAGAGGAAAGATTTTTCAAGTTTCTGGGAGCTTGTTGTCATTTATTTTGTCATTCTATATAAATATTTACTTTTGAGCCCAATTTTATATTTTGTACATTTGATCTCATTGCAAGGATGGCCCCACAATCAGTTTTCAGACATAAAACACCTGNATGTGTTCCTGCCCTCAAGCTCAGTGCCATTGCCTGTTGTAACTCTGCAAATCCCTTGAGGGGGCCTCTTCAGAGCCACTTCCATGGCTGGAATATGTAGGACTTTCCCACCCATTCCTTTCCAGCTTCCTGNATACTCTCCCCAGCACTGCTGGGATCAAGGTCCAGCTGTTTGAGCCTCTGCCAAGATACAGTGTCTCTCCACTGCACTCCAGGCTCAGGATCCAAAATCTGCAAGGAGTTAACTGAGGGTGCTTAGCCCTGAGACACTTCAACTCAGATCCATATCTTTGGCTCACTGTGAACTAAATCATGCAGTCACTCATTATNTGGATGAGTATATTTTTGAGTGTTCATTGTGTGCTGGTGGGGTGTCNATAACCCCAGCCTTTGTGTATACCAATTTGCTATATTTTCTTTTCACAGTACAAACTCAAATTCCTTAACTGTAANATGTTAGCCTATTGGATAATTTATGCATGGGATTATTCAAACAAGTTTCAGAAAGCTCAAAAAGCATTTATATTGTCTAGAATCTTTCTTTCTAGTAGTGTTCTTTTCTTTCAAGCTTTCCTGCCCCAAGTAATTTTAAACACAAGATAGAAAGTTTGACACACTGCAGAGAAGATGAAGAATGATGCCGCTTCAGAATGAAACCCTATGGCAAGCACCAAGAGGGGTGCCTCAGCAGGAGCCCAGAGTGAGGCCCTGTGGAGGAGGGGCAAGCACACTTAAAGAGCTTTATAGAGTCTCCAATCAGCTTTCTCCACTGTTTGGCTTCAAGGTGTCAGACTAGGTTTTACAGGTCAACAGGGCTGTTCTAATGACTTTTTAAGCTTCTCCCCATTTGGAGGGAAAGGCTCCAGTTTTATGGAATTACCTGCCCAGTCAGCAGGCTGGGTGTTAAAATTCTGAGTAGACTACCCCTCCTCCTTGAAAGCAGCAGGCAGCAAAAAAAGATCCGGAAATTCCTGAGCATTGGGAAGCCAGCCCTAATGTAATTACGTGAAATAAAAGAAGGGGTCAGATAATAAGGGGCAAAGGTTTTTCCTCTTAAAGTAAAGAGCCAGGTAAACAAAACCAGCTGCCCCTGGAGCCGACAAACTCTCTTCATTAAACATTTTAAGAAGCTAATGGCNGTAAGTGGCTAATTGTAGTGCAACCCTAAAACTGAATCTTGAGGATGGGGAAAGAGGTAGGCAGAAAGACACTGGAGCTGCAGCTGCATGGCAGGGTATCCCATGGTCAGGATGGAGGAAAAATCAAAGTAGGATGTTTTGACCAATATCTCTGTGAGATGACTTGGGTATCTTACATGGGGTAAGCTTAAATGTACATGCTAGTACAATAGGATCAAGAATAGGTTTTACTTAGTACATTGTATGAAATTTCATGTACACTAACTATGAAAAATTCTGGAAGGATATTTGTCAAAATGTGAACAATGATTCAAAGTGTTGGTCTTATAAGTGACTCCTTATTTTATACTTCTATTTTGTTTGTGCTTATTTTTTAAATTTGCATTTATTTCTCTTATAATAAAAAGACAATGCTTTTAAAAAATAAGATGAAGTATATCATATAGTAAATAAAATTTTAAATTTTATTTGGATGTATAAGAAATTTAGTGGATGAATTGATAAGAGGATCCATTTGCTTTGAATACTCAGCCATTCTTGCCANGCTTGGTGTGAGGTGCCAGTCGAAGANACAAGAATGACAATAGCTGCCATCAAGCAAGACAGACTATTCTGATCATGAACAACTGTTACAATAGTTAGGGAAAGGTTATTTCAACATAGCCTTCCTGGCTGCACCCATCAATTGAATGTCTCATTTCTTTGTGTGACCTTAGAGAAGTTGGGGCTTATAAGGGTTTGGAAGGAGATCTAAGATTTACTTAAAAGTGTTACTGTAGGGGATTCTAAAATCACCCTGCTGGGATTTATATAGACATTTCTAGAGTTTCTCTAATTGAAAAATTTCTTTGCTCTCCCACTGCCAGTTTCTTTCTCTTTGATTTATCTGTCTTCAGAATCCTCTGCGGCCATTGCTAAACTAATTANCTCTTATGGAGACTGGTGAGTAGCTAAGAATCATCATTATCTTCTGAGGGCAAAAGACAGAAAGGAAGAGAGTTGTCCTCAAATCACTGAAAAATTAGCATCATCTAGCTTGGCTTCCTTTCACCCAGTCTTTGTTAGAAATCTGTATCATTGAAGCTGGGGCTGTAGCTTAGTAAGTAATAAATAAATGACCCTCACTCATCATCATGATTATCGGCCTGCTGTGAGCACAGCTGCTTCACTTCCTTCATACCCATATAGGTGTGCTCTATTGGTCTGTAACTATGACACTATGGAGAAGTATTATTGGTATCCAAGTGCTCTGATAAGCAGGGCTTCCAATAAGCTGAGGTAGAAGGCCTCTTTGCAAATTGAGGCCAGCTTGTGATGCACAGGAATTATTCTAGACTAGATTTGATTAGNATGAGATCCTGTCTAAAATTAGAAAATCAAATATAATAAAAGAGGCTTCAGGGTTATCCAGTTGATGCTCTGCTGTTAACTGATCCCCTCCCCTCTCTTCAGAAGGATCCCAAATTTTAGTGACCAAAGTTCCTGTTTCAATAGTTTAAGACAAAAGGGAATTTAAGTTGCAAATGAAATTGTCAGGCTAATATGAGAAGTCTTTTGACATCCAAATATAAACTAGACTCAGACTGAGGTTGTTAGATGCTGTATTGCTTAGGGCAGTAAGGGGTTCNGTTCCTTNGTTGGGTCAAAGGTATAGGCCATGCCCAGGGCCATATTTAAGAAGTACTTTAAAGGGTCTCTGACATCTCTGTGACCTTCCCTTATTTGCTTAGCAACCTCATCTATCTCCATAGTTTTACCCATGACTCTTAAGCTGAAGAAGAGACCAGGTCAACGTTGCCCATCTCAATTTTCTGCTATCTCTAACTAGCTGCTATATATTTCCACTTTGA
>LZPO01117234.1:0-71745 GCA_001675575.1 Neotoma lepida
CCATTGCCTACTAAATTAAAGCGTGTGGGTGTCTGAGCCATTGTCTTAGAGGTGAAAATGCCCAACCACCACGCTGAGGTTTGTCTCCTCTTCTACATTCTCACAAACTAGCAAAAGAAAATAGACAGTCTGAAACTTGGTGCTCAGCTCCTTCCCTTAATTTTAAGACAAACAGCCTGAACCTACAGCTGTGTGTGACTCAGATCCACAAAGGAGAAACTTCAAAGGCGCTTCTCTGTTCTCTTTTCAATTCTGTAGAAGCAAATTGATGAGCCTGCTCTCCCATTATCCAAAGCCTTCCACCCTCTGTTGGCCTGATGTGACCTATGTGCACTGGAGAAGGCTGAGGATCCCATGGAAGGGAGCGGGGTTGGGGAGGGCTCACTCTGGAGCAGCAGTTATAGAAAGCAATCACAAAAATCACAGGGCAAAAACATCCATGCAATTAAGCTGGACAATCCGTACAACTGCAACATTCCTAGTTTTCACGTCGTGTCCTTTAGTATCTGTTATACATTTACGTGTGTATGTGTGTATGTACGTATGCATACGTGTGTGCATAAATGTATATGCAAAAGCATATAAACATATGCATATGTTAATGAAGTATTGGAGAGAAAATTAATTGCCGACACAGATTCTAAGATACTCAAGTTGTGTGGCATCGCACAGTTCCGTGGGAAACAGTCTCAAAATGAAAATTTAGTTAAAGATGATCTAACCTAGGAATGATCCGTTAATGAGTGTTTTCCAAGAAAACTATGGTTAGAATGCAATCGTTTTCCCCTTAATTTTATTTTTACCAGCTTATTATCATAATGAGGATATTGAAATTTTAGCCAAATTATATGCTTTTCAAATTTACTAGGTGACTATTAATTATCATGGTGACCACGACAGAATTTAAGTTATTATATACAAGACTTGCTGTGGGAACAGCTAGGTTTATAGTAACAAACACGAGCTATGTGCATTTTATCTTTCTTCCCTTTCCATCATCATGACAGCAGTCCCATGCACGAGGCAGCTGCTCTGCTCCACGACTCTGACTTCAGTACTGGCCTATCTTGAGGATGGATGGCGTTCCGGTTTCTAGAAACGAGACAATAGCCTCAGCAAGCCATCCTTCTCAACAATGCCTGTTTCCAACTCTATGGTGAGGCTACTTGGTAACAGGGCTTCTAGAAAGTTCGAGGAATTGCAATTTAAAGAAAAGGAAGACAGAGGGCATTTTCCCTGTGGGCTGGAAGCTAGTTATTTCTCACAAACATTATCTTTTTAACATAACATTTCAAACACAGGCAGAAAGGAACATGTGGTCATGTATATGTAAAGGCAAAGGTGTACCACCGGATGTGACTATGGGGTCTAGCCGCCACAGCCACAGCTGAACAGGGATGCCTTTGTACTGGACATGAATGCAGAGTATCTTCTGATTGTACTACTACTGTCTTTCCTCTTATCCAAGGGCTTTCTATTACCTGCTGTCCTACTGTGTCACTCCTTGTAATACCCATAGTGCTTTGTATAGAAGAACCATCCACAAATGGGCAGTGCATTATCCAGCTCTTTCAGAATTAAGTGCATTTCCTTAAGTGCAAATATGAGGGCTTTATCAGGTTGAGAGGAGACATGAAGCAAGAGGGAAAGAAGAAACAATCATATTTGGATCATTTGTGTTCTTTAGATATCAGCAGCTCTTGTTTTCTTCAATACCACTGAAGTACATTCTACCTCTATCCTTTCAAGTTCTGGAAATCACAAGCAATGAGCTTACAGAAAATTGAAGCATTAACAGTCAAACAGTATAGAACCTGTCTTTTTATTCCTGGTTTCAGGGGGAAAGTATGAAGTGACACATTATGCCCCATATGAGGATATTTGATTCTTCTAAAATCTATAAAATTAATCAAAATAAAATTATATGTAATATTAATCTTTACTTATTGAAAACAATACTAGTAAAGTATAATAAGATTTGGAGAGGCAAAAATAAATTGCTAGCATCTTCTTCTGGATAGCTGTGTAGACTATGCAGAGCCTTGGCCACTTTCATCTCTGCAACTTAAGACATTCTGTCTATCCAGTGCATTCTCTGCTAAAGTAATGATTGTCTACTAATAATAGGTGTTTCCGATGCTTGATATTACTTACCTGTGAAGATAACCTTTCAGGCAGCCAAATTTAGAAACCAGTATATAAAATACAATGAACAAAATGGAAAGTAGCTGCTTTCTAAAATTGAAAACATATGTACAGGAAGACATTAGAAAGCAAATAACAGCTGTTTTGCTAAGAGGATCAAAAATTTAAAAAGAAATTAAAATATGGAAATATATCCGTGGACCTTCATGTATGTAAAACAAAGTTTACTGACCTCACCTTTAAATGTATATTTATTTTCTAACACTAGGTCAATAGTTCAGTATCAACTTTTAAAAAGCAGATCTCAATGACCAGGGTGGAATTCAGAATCAATATTGTCAAACGCATTTTTCAATTTTATATTGGTTGCTAAAATGACTTCTACTCATCATATTAGCTCAAAGGTTTTCCAACTGTGGTCTAGGGCCTCTGAGAGTTCCAAAAGATCCAGACTCTTTCATAACAATACAAGGATATTGCCTTCCTTTTGATACTCGCTTTCTCTTGAGTGTGGGGTGAAAAGTTCCAGAGGCTGTGTGGCAAGTGACAGTGCAACAGATTAGGTGCTGGAGCACAAAGTAGAGTCCAGCTGACACCTCTAAATTACATGTGAATAAAAGTGCAAATACGTTAAAGGGGGTCACTCATCCCATTATTATTGTTGGAAAACAAATATTATTTCTGTTAATGCAATAGCGTCACCTCTACTATTATAAACATTTTTACAGCATTGTTTTTCCATCCCAGCTCCAATTTTAAATGTGATAGATGCTCAGAGGTCGTAATACATTTTGGGAAAAAAGCTCTTTTCGACTGACAGTAATTCTGTGACTGATAGAGAATTACTGCCCTAACGTTAAAAATAAAAGGAGACTTTAATGTAGGTGACAGTCTGTCCTTTCCNCTGCACCTGCAGTTTTGTCTACATTAAAAAGCACAGGAGTGGCGATCAATTGGTCTATAGGCAACCTTTCACCAAGTAAGCAGCAGAAAATGGCCAAGGCTGCAGAGGCCTGATATTACAGTACCTCCTTCACTGGCAATTTCATCAAATCACATCAGTTTCCCTCTGATCAAAATTTGTTAATAGTTTGGCAAACTATTAGAAAAACAATGCATTGAGCCCCACTGAGGATAATGAATGCATTCAGCCTAAAGTGACAATAGGTGGGATCCACAATGAACACACATCTTTAATATATTTAATGAATTCTCCATCCTACCCTGGGATGGCAGGGTGTCCTTAGGATAAAGTCTCCTTGGCTGTGCTTAACGTCATTCCATCCAGTAAATTAAGTTCAGTACTGTTCCCACAACAGGCACAAAAAATGAAAGGCTCCTTTCCCCAATCCTGCACAATTCTGAGTCATTATTTGTCCCACACAGGCCCTGATATTTTCATGTGAATGAAAACCTGACACATGCAAATAGCGATTTCTCCATGGGCATACCATTTCAGCCAACTTCTCTTGTGATCAAAAGTACTAAATAGTGAATTTGCCCCAGCCTGGAGTGTAAGTTTCTCTTTTTCCACTACTAATGGATAGGTACTCATCCTCTGACTTCCTCATTAGTCCCAAGTGTTGTCTTGATTTCCTAAGAGGAGCCTGTAGAAGAAATAACTAAAAGCAAAAAATATTTCCAGTATTTGGCTGATCAACAATTATGCTATTCTGTCTACTGTGGTTCTGCAAGGAAAGAAATCTCCTGTGTGCTGGATACCACCAACTTTAGAGTGTCAGCCTGCATCACATCAGTCAAATAAGTGAATAATCCAAGGGCAACATTCCCCTATCACAGCATCTATTTGCATTCTTCTACATAAAGCTGGACCAGCAATATTTGTTGAAGATATTGTCTTTTTTCTATTGTGTATTTCTGGCTTCTTTATAAAAAATCAGGTGTCCATGAGTGTGTGAATTTATGTCAGGGTCTTCAATTCAATTCCATTGATCAATGTGTCTCTTTTTATGTCAATACCATGCATTTTTATTACTATAGCTCTAGAGTACAACTTGCAATCAGAAATAGTGACACCTCCAGCAGTTCTTTTATTGTTCAGAGTTGTTTTAGCTATCCTGAGTTTTTTTGTTCTTCCATCTGAAGTTAAGAATTGAACTTTCAAGCAAGGTCTATGAAGAACTGTGTTGAAATTTTGATGGGAATTGCATTGAATCTATAGATTACCTTTGATACCGATGGCCATTTTTACTATGTTAATCTTACCAATCTATGACCATGAGAGAAANTGGTCTGTAATTCTATTACTTTGTTGAATCTCTGTGTGGTTTGGGTATCAGAGTGATTGTGACCTCATAAAAATGAATTTGGCGAAGTTCCTTCTGTTTCTGTTTTGTGGAATAATTAGAGGACTATTGGTGTTAGCTCTTCTTTGAAAATCTGGTAGAATTCTGCACTGAAACTGACTGGTCCTAGACTTCTTTTGGTTGGGAGACTTTTAATGACTGCTTCTATTTCTGCTTCTATTTTCTTAGGGGTTATAGGTTTATTTAAATTCTTTATCTGATCCTGATTAACTTGGCAACCTATCAAGAAAACTTTCCATTTCTTTTAGATTTTCCAATTTTGTGAAGTGCAGGTTTGTAATGTATGCCCTTACGATTCCCTGGATGTCCTGAGTATCTGTTGTTATGTTCCCCTTTTCATTTCTGATTTTGTTAATCTGGATATTCTCTCTCTGCTTTTTAGTTAGATTGGATAAAGGTATGTCTATCTTGTTGATTTTCTCAAGGAACCAATTCTTTTTTATTGATTCTTTGTATTGATCTCTTTCTATTCTATTGATTTCAGCCTCAGTTTATTTCTTGCCATCTACTCCCCTTGGGTCTGATTACTTCTTCTAGAGCTTTCAGGTATGCTGTTAAGTTGTAGTATGAGAGCTCTCTGGAATTTTTTGTTTTGGTTTTGTTTTGTTTTGTTTTGTTTTATGTAGAGGCTTAGTGCTATGAAATTGCTTCTAAAAACCAGTTTCATTATGTCCCATAAATTTGGGTATGAGCCGGATGGTGATGGCGCACGCCTTTAATCCCAGCACTCTGGAGGCAGAGGCAGGTGGATCTCTGAGTTCGAGGCCAGCCTGGGCTACCGAGTGAGTTCCAGGAAAGGCACCAAAGCTACACAAAGAAACCCTGTCTTGAAAACCTGCCCCCCAAAAAAGAACCTGAATGATCAGAGAAGCGGCAGATAAGCAACCAGTGACCTCTTATCTCTTCTTTTCTCAATCCAAAAGAGCTGAGATCCTCTCTAAGTTCTGCCTTACTACTTCCTGTCTCTCTATCTGTCTTCAGTCTTCTTCTCTGGTTAATTTTGATCAGCTAGTGGCTAGCTCTGTCCTCTGATTCAAAGCAAACTTTATTGTCAGAATGTGGTCAAACTATCACACAACAGTACAAGAGTCACAGAACATTATAGTTTCCTTTTAAAGTCATAAGGTTTTATAACTTCAGTTTATTAGCATAACATTCTCTCCTTCTCCCCTTTCCTCTCTCTTTCCATCTCTCTCTTTCTTTCCCTCTCCCCCCCTTTCTCTCCTGGGTATGGGTAAAATTGCACTATTCTTCTAATAATCCTTTGCAGCAAGCATCCTTAAAATAATCTGTGAAAACATTGTAAATTCAGATTGTTAGTACACTAAACATGACTGACCTTCTGTGGGTGAATAGGAACTTTCCACTTGTCAGTTTTAAACACTGTCACCCATACTTACTGCAACAAAAGCAGGGAAGGATTTATTAGTTTACTTGCTCAGATTTACTTTTAGCTGACACAGTTTTGAGTCTTAAGTCCTGTGGTAGTGTTCATCTTGGCAGAAGAGACAAGGAGCAAGTGTTAATGCCATAAAGAGGATACTGTAAGACTGGCCATTCCTTGATTTCATCCGTACAGAAAGAAAAAGCACACATGCGTCTATTCAGAAGGATTAAAAAGATATTTAGCATAAAGGATTCCATTTCAGTCTATTTTACTGCAAACTTCTTGAAACATAGAGAGGGACGTGAACACCAGCACTCACAAAACTTCACACCTCTTCTTCACAGTCTCCGAAGGGAAGATCAAGGCTGATTTCCCAGTACCCATGGTTTACAGAGATGGGAAATGCTCTAACAGAAGCTGACTCAGGAATGATTTCTATGAAATTACTTTGAAAAATTCGGGTTTGCACAATTCAACCAAGTCTTTGATAGCTAACAGCCTCCTCCTAAAAAAAGTAAAACCTAATGTTTATTTGTTTTGTTCCAGTTACAAACATTTTGCCTGCCACAAAGCAAAGAAAAAGAGGGAAGTGTTGGCAGAATAGCACAGATTGAAATAAAAAAGAACTTGTGCTCCAGATGGTACAGCCATGACAATAAAAGTGTGGGATGTGGCTTTTTCTATAAAGCTCTGTCCTCTCAGCATTTCTTAGAGTATGCAGATCTCAACATTGTGGCATGAGATATGGGGGCTGGGGGTTCTTTCCACTTGGCATTTTCTGTAGGCAGATAACATAAGCCAGTGAGTTATGGAATCAAAATGAGAGGTCTGGACAGCCTACTCCCATCACTNCCACAAAGTTGCTTTGCTACTCTGACATGTCAAGCAAGCATCTATACAATCCACAGTCTCTCCCTGCTTTGAATTGTCATTCTTTGGCCATAACCTAGCTGTTACAATCTTAGAGAAGCTATGACTACATGTATGAGACTCTGGACTATTGACACATCTTCATAGGAAGAATAGGTAAGGTTAGTAGACTCTCACCAGATACTCCAGCTCCTCATACCCTCTTTCATATTCTCCTTACTGCCAGATGCATGTAATTCTGACAGCTCCACATTGTCTTATGAGGCATTATATATTATATTATATTATATTATATTATATTATATTATATTATATTATATTATATTATGAGGAAGGTCAGCTGAAAGGATGGCTCCATCTAAGCAGCTTTGGGAGGTTGTCACCTGTCTTAGCTACTTTTCTATTGATGTAAAAAGACTCCATTATTAAGTCAACTTATAAAGGAAGGCATTTAATATGTGTCTCACAATTCCAGAAGATGGTGAAGCCAATGAGTCCTACAGTAGGGAGCACAGCAGTGCCGTGCCACTAGAAAAGAAGTTGAGAGCTTACATGTTGAGACAACAGTCACAACCACAAGGCAGAGAGAGGGGCTAACTGGGAATGGCATAGGAATTTTGAACTTCAAAGCTCACCCCCAATGATACATCTCCCCCTACAAGGCCATATCTCCTAATCCTTCCCAAACAGTTCCACCAACTGGGGAACAAGCATTCAAATACATGACCCTATGGGGGCCAGTCTCATTCAAACCACCACAACATGTATATTGGAGTGAATCCTTTTAGGGGTAGAGATGTTTGGGGTCACCTATGCTCCTGTAAGCAAGCTCTCACTTGTGCTGCCTGAAGTTCAACAAACTCATTTCTTTCAGCAGCTGGATCTGTAAGGACTTGTTTCTTTTGTCTGTCACTGGTTTCCCATCTGGGGTGAATAGACATTTGTTCATATCCCCTCCTTAACCAAAGTACCTCAGGACTCTCCCTTAACAGACTCAAACCTTGAACTCACAGAGGAGGTCACTCACAATTCAAAGGAAGACAATTTAAACGTAATGTAATATCTATGCACAAACACTGAACTACTTCTGCAAAAGACGTAAACATGTGCTTTATGATAGCTATCCAAAAGAGAACCATGTTATCATATCTGGTATTCAACTGGCCAAAGGAATGTGAAACACAAATATTCCTGTTAATTTTGTGAACACCACTAGGGTAGAGCTTGAGTTTTTAAATGCACAACTGATGACCAAAGGGACTCCATACAGAAAATGTCCTTTTGTAAGAGTAATTCAGTTTTACTTATTACTATTTTTGAAAAGTAATACAAATAGTAATTGCTTTTGTATCTGAATAAAGAACAAAATACTGTTAAATGAAACAGAATTTGCCAGAAGATGAATCCCAATTAAGTCCTTATGTAGAGATATAACCTAATGTAGAACTTAAAATAACTGAAAGGGGATCCAACAAGATGGCTCAGCAGCAAACTTTGATGAGATGTTATTGTAATGACATTATTCATAACAGACAAAAAAATGTAAATAGCGCATATGTCCACCAACAGATGAATAACTACAGTGTGCTAATACCATACAATGCAGATGTTCTTTTTAACCATGAGGCATTAGTCACTCATGTTCTTATTGGAATTTTCATGTTTATCTCAGTAGTCTAAGTTGTTCACCTAGAGTTGTTCATAGGACTCACAATCCTTTTTTATGTATTAATTAAGTTTGTCCACTTATAGTCCTTTTTATATATCTGTGAGGTTGTTAAAAATGACTTCCTTTCCATTCATGATTTCAATAATGTAAGNTTTATTGCTTTTCTACTTTACATCTGTTTAGTTNAAGTTGTAAGCTTAGCAATTCTCCAGAAATTCACTTTCAGCTTTTAATGTTTTCTCTTTATCATTTTTCTCCCTCAACCTCATTTATCCCATGCAAGCTATTACTGTTTCCAGTCTTCCTGCATTAGATTTAATTTGCTTTTCCTTTTTCAGTGTCTTAACATAACAAGGTAGGTTATAGACCTGACATCTTTCTTCCTTTTAAATATATGTATTTGGACTATAAATTTCTAGCCAACCACTATTTTAGAATATCCAATATATTTTGGTGTGTTGTATTTTGTTTTCATTTAAGATATTTTCTAAGTCCCCCTTCAATTTCTTCAGGAACCTACTGGTTATTTAGTAATATGTTTAAAGTCTCTATATTGTTGTGAATTTTCAAGTTTTCCTTCAATTACTGACTTTTTACTCACATTTCATTGTGGTCAGAGAACATACTTGGGAAAATCTCAGTGCTTTTAAAGGTGGTGAAGCTTGTACTGTGTCTGTTTCACATACATGAGGTAAGAATTGTAATAGAGGAGATATGTAGATGGTGGCCGTGTTCAGGCAGTTTGTGGGGGTCTTAGATCTTTTCTTCCCAGTTGTTCTGTTTATTACCCAAGTCATCCTGCCTTGGTATCATGGTTGACTGTCTAATTTTCTCTTCTGTAATAAATTGTTATGAATGTGTATATTTATATGACTGTTATGTAACTTGCATTATCTTTCTCATCCTTACCATTGTAAAATAACTTTTTGTGTCTCTAGTAAATGTTTTTGCCTTGTTTGTTTTGGATGATATTAATAGTTCTCGTGTGGCTCTATCTGTCCTACTATTTACATCATATGTCTTTTCTGTCTATGGTGGTTTGAATGACAATGGCCCTTATAGGCTCATATATTTGAAAATTTGGCTTCCAATTTGTGGACTCTTTAGGAAGCTTTAGGGGCACGGCGTTGTTGGAGGTGGCATATTACTGGAGGAGCAGAGTGCTTTGGGGTTTCCAAAACCCAGTCCAATCCCAGTGCCTCTCTCTCTCTCTGACTCCAACTTGCTGATAAGATGTAAGCTCTCAGCTACTGCACCAGTGCCATGCCTCCCTGTCTATTACCAGGCTCCCATTATGATGGTTATAGACTTACCTATGAAACTGTAAGCCCCCAACTAAATGCTGTCTTTTGTAAGTTGCCTTGGTTGTAGTGTCTCTTCACAGTAATAGAACAGGAATTAAGACACTATCCTTTTATATAAAACCTGATTGTATTTTTGACTCTGTCATACATTTTCATAGATAGCAGAGCTTGGTAAGATTTTTTTTTTAAACCAAAGGATAGTAGCTGTTCTCTGATGGCATCTTTAACTTATTCATATCTATTATTAATTATATGATATGATGTGATATGATATGATATAATATGACATACACCTGGAATTTTGTTTTTTGTCTTTTGTGCATTTTATATCTTGACCATTCCTCTGTTCTTCTGCTATTGGCTGCCTTTATATAAAAATAATAATAGGAGGGTGTTCTCTAGGGTAATAACAGAAACTTTGATCACTTTTAAATCATATTTTTTTATTTTTTCCTAATGATTACTTAGTTTTAATTGGCAAAAACAGCCTCAAGGGTATGCTGATTTTTATCCAAGGAAACAGTATTCATATGAAAGCTTCTTCCCTTTTACTCTCTTGTCCTTGCTCTGTGTCATACATATTTCACCTACACATGTCAAAGCCCAAAGATACATTGTTATAAGTATTAACTGTTATAATACACAGCTTCTAAAGAAGTGGAGACAAAAATATGGCAAGTATAATATTTTCAGAGTTTAATTTCGACCTTCCCTTTTATCCTTCGTTCTTTTCATTTCTTCTTGTGCTTTGTGTTAACACTTACTGTTATTTTTTTCTCTCTAAAACAACTGTGTTCTCAACATCTTCCTTTGGGCTGTAATTAGCATGTAGAGTTTCTGAGGACCAACAATGTGTGTGTGTGTGTGTGTGTGTGTGTGTGTGTGTGTGTGAAGCTCGATCCTAGTTAGTCTTATCAATAAAAACCAGGAGTCAGATATCAAGGGTGAAAGCTAAAAGATCATAGAAGCAGAGCAGCAGCCACTAGAGATTTCTTACCTCTATGAAATCTCAGATCAAATGGGGGACCATATCCTGTCTCCATCCACTTTATATTCCTATCTCTACCTCCCTAGTGCTGGGATTAAAGGCGTGCACCATCACTGCCCAGCTCTATTTCTCTCTTAGACTGGTTCAATCTTGTGTAGCCCATGGTGGCCTTGAACTCCTGATCTTCCTGCTTCCTCCTCCCAAGTGCTGGGATTAAAGGTGTGTGCCACCACTGCCTGGCCTCTATGGTTAACTAGTGGCTAGTTCTGCCCTCTGATCTTCAGGCAACCTTTATTTGTTAGAAAACAAAATATCACACAACCTATGTGTGTGTGTGTGTGTGTGTGTGTGTGTGTGTGTGTGTGTACAATATATCTATGTGTGGGAGTGTAGGTGCAATTTAAGCAATTGACTGCTAAATCAATCAAAATAAAAAACAATTATGCTATATTTTATAATTATCTGAATAACAGCTTACCAATATCCATTTATACAGATTTGAATTTCTGTCTATTCCTATATTTTTTCAGCCAAATTAATTTCTGTTTTACATTTTTAATGAATTTATTTATTCATTTATTCATTGTGTATATGTACTGTGTGAGAGTAATATGTGTGTACTGTATGCATACACAGGTACAGGAGAAGAAAGAGGTCAGGAGGCAGGCTCTGTCGCTCACCACTTATTCCTTTGAGATGGAGTCTGTTAATAAAGCTGTGTCCTCCTGTCTTTCCCCCCAGTGTCCTCAGGTTCCTGGGATCCAAACCCAGGTCCTCAGGCTTGTGCAGCAAANACTCCTACCCACTATTATACACTAAGCCACCTCCAGCCTTCTGGAGAAATTCTTTTCATTTTATTTTATTTGCAAAGCAGCAGCTCTAGCATCCTAAACACTAAATGTTTATATATTTAGGGATATCTTTATCTTACTTTTATTTTTGAAGAGTTTTTCAGTGATTTTTTTAAAAAGATTTTTAGTTACATGGCTTTTTTCTTTTTTTTATTTTAGCCTATTTGTCTAACCCTGCTGACTTTCAATGCTCCTGTAAAGAAGGAAATTGTTGGCATCATTGAGCTCCCTCTGACTATACATTACGAACTCCTTTTCCTATGCTGCATTAGCTTTTGACTGGATTTTTCAACTATGTGTGCATGACTATTTATCTCTTTCTATTTCCTCATTAATACAATTAATATCTTCCTCATTTTCAGAAAATTTCCAGTCATTTTTAAAAATGTTTTGTCTACCTCTTTATCCATCATACTTATTGCATGGTTTGTGTTTGTGTGTTTCATGTATCACACACTTAGCTAAGATTTTGTTCTCTCTTTCTCTTCCCCTCCATCTCCCTCCCTCTCCCTCAGTCTTTGCATTATTCTTTCTTTCTGGTCTTCAGATTGCCTAATCTATGTTTATCTAACTTCAGTTTGCTGTTTCTTTTTTCTATTGGTTCATTTTGTTTTTCTCTCATAAAAGTATAAACTTTATTATTTATAAAAACTTGACAAAAAATCATCTTTTTGTTTTCAACACCAGAATTCTATTTGCTCCTTTCTCCTTCATTGGTATTCTCTATTTGAATATCATCATTTTTCTTTAAGGATTTCTTTTAGCCCTGGAAAATGTTGGTAAACTCTTTAAAGGATGGTCTAATTTCACTGTCTTGCATCATCCATATCCTTCACGGGCAGGTCTGTTTGGCTGCTGCCCTTTTTTCTTTTGTTTTGTTTTGAAACCCATGTGATGTGTCAACTCACAGGCAAGTTCTTATGCCCTGCTTTTCCTATGTATGGTCTATACTTTCCTCTTTTTGCTTATCCAATAACTGAAATTTGGGATCTATTTTAGCAAACCCCAACACTTACATAACTCATTAGTGGTTGTCCTGGATGCTGTTTGCTCTGGACTTACCATGCTTGTTTAATAACTTGGCTGAAATGATTGCCTTACTTCTTTCTGTGCATGTTCAGCCTCTGGTACCTTTCCTCAGATGTCCTTCCCTTGTTGTTGCCTTAGTCTGACTCCATTAGTCCCTTTGTGTGGGCATAATGCACTAATTTGACAAAATTGTATGGTTTGGAGGCTACTGTCCAAGTTTGGGGAATTTCTGTTTCTACTTGATGTTCACTTCATAACTAGTAGTCTAGGGATCTCCTCACTAGCCTTTGCCAATGAATAGCTTTGGGCATCCACACATGGTCTCCAGACAGTCAAAGTTTAGTGTTATTTTTATTTTATGTCTGTCTTTTAGTTCTCGGGTCAGACTACTATACCACGGTTTAAGCAAAGGTTGTGTTGCAGCCAGCACTCTAGTCTGTGTTGATGGGCTTGTGCAGTTTTAGGGAAGTTCTTTAAATCTTCCACACCATGCTTATTGTTCCTGAAAAAGAATATCCAGTGCATGTGTTAAATCCAAAAATGGAAGGAGAAATACCACTGACACAAACTATCATAGCCAAATCAATTAAAGTAGGCAAGGTCCTTCTTTTGTGTACACAGGCTGCCTCACCCTAAGGTAGGGTTTGAGAGGTCAGCATTGGATGTGAGGAAAACAAGGCTTTTATATCTCAGGGGAGGAGGATTTCCAAATGGGTGAAAATAAGCCGGGTTATAGGAGCAGGACATAACAGGTGCTCAAAACAAGGCAATACAACAGGTAGTCATGACAANCATTTTGAAACAAAGGTAGACTTGCAAGATGATTTTTAACTTTTTGAAACAAAGACATGATTGTCATTCCTGAAACAGGTGGTACAGAACCATTTGCAGTTAAGGTTACAGGTGGGGCATAGCCCAATCCTTTAAAAAACAGGTTTAATCATAAACAGGAATGAATCTAGTTTGTCTTTACCATAAGACACCTTTTAAACCTAAAATGGAGCTAGGCTGATTTTTCACATGTTCACCTCCTTGCCAAACACAAGAATTAATTATGGTCCTAAAGATTTCTTCTTGGACATCTTTTTTTTAAAGATACCTATATCAAATTTCTGTTAGCTTAGTTATTTGACTTGTTATATAGATGTATCAACCCCTACAAATTGCTCTCTGTCGAGATAACCACTGTTTAGAAAATATTTTTTCTTAAGTAAATAATTTTCCATGCTCTGTTCCAGATAAAACCAATTACCCCAGGCAGAGCCAAAGACTTCCTTAACCTCCTGTCCTGTTTTTCTGCTCAGCAGAACCTTCCCATGGCTTCACATCACTTCCTGAGGCTTTGGGAGTAGAGGCTGCTGTTGCAAGAGTGACAGTCTGCTTTGAGGTGTTACAAGGGGAAGAGCAGGGTGGCTGGCCCTTCTCCTGGCGTGATCCTCCTGTTGAATGAAAAAAAGAAATAAAAAGGAAAGGAAAGGACATGACTGCTCCTAGGTATGGTGGAGGAGAAAGTTTATTGTAGATATGTGGGAGAGCATAGCCAGAGGCAGAGACGTCTAGGAGAGTCCAGAGTGGACATTACCAGATGGAGCTCGGCCATATGGAGAAGGGAAGGGAAAGAGAGAGAGGAGAGAGAGGAGAGGGGAACCAGGTACAGCAGCCAGGAGGCCAAAGGTACAAAAGGGAAGAGGAGGGTAACCAAAATGCCTGGATTATACAGGGAACAGTCTCTGAGGAAGGGTAACGCAGCCTGGGATGGAGAGTTCCCGGTACAGGGTAGGATATGCAAACCATACCCTGTAACAGGTAGAACTGAGGGATTCTAGGAGAACCTGGAGGGCAGTTCCAGCTTTGATATGTTAAATAGACACCTCAGCTGTCTGTTGGGGGGGGGGTTGAAATTTAACACTTGTGTGGAACACTCTCAGCCTGTCACATTTAGTTCCTCATTAAGAAATAAGGAAGAAAAACCACATTGGCCTGGAAGAGATATCTGCCAAGCTCAACTGCTGGAGTATGAGAACCCTGGGACCAGATTGAGTGGTTAAGGAAAACAAAGCCCCTCTCTTGGTGGCATCTCCATCTGGGACAGAACTTTGTGGCATAACAGGGTGGAAGTGAAAGGGACAGCGTTGAATCAAGAGCCATAAGGTCTTGCTGTTATCACTGAAAACTAGAGGGTTTATCTGAATGTGTATGTCTCATTCACTCTGTGGCCTTAGGGACTATTTGGAGACTTTGACTCATTGTTATCTGGCTGGGAAGAGGTGGAACACCTGCTGCTTCTTGTCCTTCTGGAAGCTCTGCCTCCTTCACATTCCATAACCTGAAATTTAGCTGAGGAACATAAACACATGTTCCCAATGAAAACACTCCTTCAACAGCAGTCTTCCAATCAAACTATACAAGTACAATCAATATATTCTGAACCAGGTACAAGAATCAAAGCTGTTTCTGAAGTGAGCTTTTTATGGGGAGATCCCCTTGCAATAGCTGAGTATCCAAAAACTTTTAGGCATCAGTAACATATTTGCTTCACCCCTAAGGACTGTTATATTGTTAATTCACTTTGGCTTTATTTAACCTAAAGTTCTCTCCAGATAAATATTTTTGAAGAACATGAACAAAGCAAGTTTGAGTCTCTTCCTTTTCTGTCCTTCTCTTTATTCCCTCTTTAAGAGAATCCCTTGCAAAGATAGCAAATGTCAAGAGGTGAGAGGCTTCTCCAGCTGCACTCAATATCTATGAATATTAAGGTCAGTTGCTGACTATTCATTAAGACAGCGGGGAACGTCTCTGGGAAAATTGAAATAGCCTAAAGGAGCTGAGCAGGTCTAAGCGCCTGCAGAGCAATTGTTTAGTCATTAAATTATATCTGATTCCAAGCATGCTGAACTAACCTTTGGCTTGGCTGCGCATGCATTTTGCAAGGATGCATGTTACTTGGGGAAGAAAGCAATTCCAGAAAGAATGTAATACCATTGGAAATGATAGAGAAAAAAATCTCATGACAAAAGAGAATTTGAGATTTGCTCTTCAATGGGCAAGAAACGAAACTCTAAATTTGATCGCTCAAATTCAATTAAGTTACTGAATGTCTGTCTCACCAAATATTGTTCTGATTATATGCAATGATGAACTGTAAACAGTTTGGCTATCAACAGCTGCCTCTAGTCCAGCAAGATGACTCAGCAGGGAAAGGAGATTGCCTGACAACCTAAATTCAATCCTTGAACCCATGTTTAAGAAAAGAATCTGGATACAGAGATGCATATCTGTGATCCCAACATTCTTACTACAAAATAGGAAGCATAGAAGGAGAATCTTACAGATGCTCCTGGGCCAGCTAGCCTGGAGTATACAACATGGCAGAAAAAAATGGGAGATGCCCTGCCTGGGCAAAGAGGCAGAGGACTACTCCAAGACTTCCACACAGGTGCCTGCACACACGCACATGCATGCGCACGTGCACACTCAAACACACACACACACACACACACACACACACACAGGTAATTTTTAAAAGCACTACCTCTAAACAATAACTGCATGCTGACGTTTCCCATTGCTTGTGCCACCAAATATTTTTCTCCTACACACCTGTGAAAACTGACAACATTTATTGCCAACATTTTCTGTTCCTCAGTTTTTAATTATTTACTGCCACGCTGCTGTGCTTGGTGAATCTTCCTTTTCAATGTGTTTTTTCACTTTTGTTTTTTGTAGTAATTCACTTCTGTTTTCATTTAGTTCAAATGGGATTTTGTGCTACAAAGAGAAACTATAAATATGCCAACAATGACTTTATCAGGGTTTCAGCATATAGCTGGTTTTTACCCTCTTTATTTTCTAGATTTATGGAGACAATATTTCTTTAATACACAGATAACCACAAATACACTTAGGCACAATCACCTAATATTTTTGTTTGTTTGTTTGATTTTTCGAGACAGGGTTCCTCTGTGTAGCTTTGGAGCCTGTCCTGGAACTCACTCTGTAGATCAGGCTGGCTTCGAACTAACAGAGATCCATCTGCCTCTGCCTCCCAAGTGCTGGAATTAAAGGCATGCACCATCACAGCCCAGCCATCACCCAGTATTATTAACAATAAACTATCAAATGCATACGAGTCATAGAGTAAAAACCAAAATATACATTGCAAAGTTCCACCTCAGGATGGAAAGATCTGAAATACTGAAATAAATCCTTTTCTAGATTGTGTGAATGCAAATTCAATTCATTTTTATGCAATCTACACCAGTGCTGTCTTTCAGAAATGTACTACAAGCCATTTGTTTATGCAAGTTTCAATACTTGGTAGCCACATCTTAACATGGAAAAGTCAAAAGTGAGATTTGTAATCATCTACTACCACCTTCCCATCAAAGAGAGAAGAATAAGTTTATTCTCTTTTTCATTTTTTTCTTGAGACAGCAAGAGTGTACTCAAATTCCTTATGCAGCCAAGTTTTTCATTGAATTGCCCATCCTCCTGCCTCTACTTCCCCAGTGCTAAGATTGTAGTTATTTACCACAATGTCCAGCTCCAATTTTCTAGTTTATATAAAGATCCACCTTACTTACCAGCTTGGGTCCTATTAGAAATTATTTTAAAAATGGGCTACACATTTAAGTGTGACTTTAGCAACTCTAATTTTTATCATTTATGTCAAAGTGTTGTCATTTTTTTATGTGCCGAAAGGAAATGATTCATTAAATTTACTACAGATTTGTTGAAAGCATTTCTTTATGCTGTCCACATTAGCATATTTTAGTTTCTTAAACAAAAGGATAGATTTCCTGCTTTGCTCTACGTAGCATCTCCACTCACTGCTCTAACAGTAATAAGCTTCTTTTAAAGATGCATCCAGAGGGGTTTCTTTAACTAGAAAATAACTTAATTATAATTTAAACAGTAGTCAGTATTTGGTTACCTATTATATATTTTATAGGCAACACTGAATAAAATGTGAAGTACCTTTGCTCTGATTCTGCAGGATGAAGGGGGAAGCAGGACTCATCCTACATCAATCCAGCAGTGATGAGAGGCACACACCCAACCTGCACACTACAAAACAGACATAAAACATTATGTAATGTTATGCTAAAAATAAAATATAGCTTATCACAGCAATAAAATTGTTTTAATAGAAAAATATTTTATACTATTTTTAGTTTGCCACTTAGACACATTGTTATTATTAATTATAATAATTATTATTATTGTGTTGCTCAATTATGCCAGTTAATGGCTGCAACAGTTCTAGATAAATGTTCTCTAAATCTTACTAATTAAAACTAATATCCCTCAGTATTCTCTCCAAGGTAATTCTCAAAGATTTTTATCTATCTGTAAACAGCATGTTATCAGTGCTGGCAAATGCAGACGTTATGGCTGTGTAGACAAGTCAGAGCTTGGAAGAGCATCTTGGAAAAGCCCTTGTCAGGCTATTGGCCGTGAGAGCTCAGGGTTTGTTGGTGAAACAGCATGGAGCTCTTGCTCTTGAGGGTCAGAAACTGAAGGTCTGGGCATGGAGCCTGGAGGCTGCTGCAGTTAGGTGCAGCCAGCCCTAGGGATGATAACTAGACTAGCAAGGACGAGTTGAAACCTGCTGTCCCTGCTGCGTTCTGCCCATAACTCTTCACGGCGCCCTTCACAGAACAATGGCTTCTGCTTCACTTTCAGCTTTAAACTCTGAAATGAAGCTGCGGTTTTGAAAAAGAGGGGTTGGAGAAACAAAGTTACCATTTAGCCAAGTCGCCACAGTACAAACCAATACACTGGTTATGTTCTAACTACACACAAAACAGAAGAGATTGTGATTTGAAAATAAATCAGTGAGGAGGAAGAAAACAGAAATTTCTAATTTCCGTGATGACAGCTTGAAGAGATTTGAGTCCTTGTTGTTAACGTGGACTCCATGTTGAGTTGCTTAGAATTTACAGTTCCCGTGTTTGATAAAGAGTAAGAATTATGACTTCCCTCAAGAAGAACATAATTTTAATCATAATTTGCCAGTCTTTGAAAAGATTCTTCCCAGAAGACAGATAGTTCCACCTGCAGAAGTATTTTAGAATAATTTCACACTCCCTGGGTCAGAATACTGTCTTCAGAGGATTGGCCTGTATGGTACAACCACTCCTATTTATTACTATAGGGACACAGCTGTGAGCTATTTTATGGGAGCCTTAGCAGGACATTAGCATAAGATTAGAAGTAAAAAGTACTTTTCTGAGAGGCGTGTGAGAGGCGTGGGGTCGGCTGTTATGTCTTCCTCAGAACACAGTACTAATCGGCTGTCAGTCCACGTGCTGAGCTAGAAGTGGTAATTCAGGCAAGTGAATCTGAGGGCTGCTTTTACTCCCACAGCTAACGTTATGGGGCTCGCTTTAGTATTTTACCTTCAGAGATTTTTCACTTAGCTTCAAGGTTAACAGGTAGAAAACTGCAGGTCTTCTAAATTTTTAAATAAGATTTTAGGAAGCTGCGATTGGAATGAACAATGTGCCCCTCAGCCCCATGTGCTTGAATACTTGGTCCAGCGCTGGAACTTTAGGAGGTAGAAATAGGTCACTGAGGAGAGAAGAGGCTTGAGGTTTATAACCTGACGTGTCTCTCTGCTTCCTTCCTGGTCTATGGAAGTGCAAAATGACAGCTGCCCCATGCTTCCTCCGCCCTGGGACTAGTTGCTGCTGCTGCTTGCCTACCTTGGTGGACTAAGTCTCTCAGACCACAGGCCGAATAAAGCCCCCCTCCTTTATGCTGTTTCTTATCAGGTCCTTGGTCAGAGCAATGAGGACAGGAACTGACACTTTGGGCTTCTGAGAAAGCAACTGGCTGTTGTCTGGCACATGGAGAAGCAATCGATGCTAATGCAATGATTCTCCAACAGTAACTTTGTGGAGAGAAGGCTAAAAGTATAATCTCCTGTCTGGAGAAAAGTATCCCCTCCAGCTTTATTGCAATTAGTGAGCTAACATAATACAGCAGAATGGAAGCCAATATATTTCCTATTTGCTTTTATATTTATGTATTTGGATATTGTTATTTTGGATAATTTAGGCTGAGGAAAACATCTCTTCTCCCCCTACTCAACACACACACACAGCAGAAAGCCCTCTTTAGAAAGCCAATGTTTTTGTTTTTGTTTTGTTTTTTGGTTTTTTTGAGACAGGGTTTCTCTGTGTAGCTTTGTGCCTTTCCTGAAACTCACTCGGTAGCCCAGGCTGGCCTCGAACTCACAAAGATCCGCCTGTCTCTGCCTCCCAAGTGCTGGGATTAAAGGCGTGNGCCACCACCGCCTGGCTTTAGAAAGCCAATGTTATGGAAAGGGAAACATGNACACAAATGACCCCAGAAAACATGACCATCCTCTCCCCCAGAGCGTACTTCTGGGGATAGCAATAGAAGCCCCCAAGACACTAAAAATAATAATGAGTAAATAAAAACTAAAATTAATGTGTATGGTAAAACCAATCAAGAATTGTTAGGTCTGCTACAAAAAGCCTCAAAAGAAAATTGTTTTCAATCTTCCTGAGAAAGAGATGGACTGACAAGCCACTCAGCAGCAAGCTAGATCATGTCTTCTGAGCTATCAGAGCACAGATCCTAAAGCAGGGAGACGAAGACTCAGAATCTATTCCTGGGGAATGGACTTGGAGCCTGTGTAGNACTGGAGATGTGTGTCTAGCTGCATTTGAGAAACGGGATTAGGGGCTGCTGTGACCTCTTGTTGTGCTTTTCTACATACTCCCTAGGCAGTGCCAGCACCCAGCTGTGGCCATGCTGTTCTTGCTCCACCACTGTATGTTGGCTGTTTGGAGCACTTGCCTCTTTCTTCAGATTGAAAGGAAACATACTTGCTCATCCTTTAAGCAGAAATGTCAAAATCTGAACCTCAAGGCTGAGCCTGATCCAATATGGGGTGACAATCTGAGACCTCTTGGAAGAGAAGAAATGTGCTTTCCACTTGGTAGCAATGTGCGTTATGGGATGAAGAGAGGTGATTAGGAAGCCATTGCAATATTCTACTAAAGGAAGATACTATCATATACATTAGGAAAATACTAATTTTTCTTAAACAGTAAATAAATTCAAGGTGGACATAGGAGGTAGAATTACCAAGTTTGTTGACTACTGATTGGATGTAAAGGTTGAGAGGAAACACTTTAGAATTACTTATTATAAAGTTTTATTTTGTGTCATTGAGTAGTTATTGATTCAGTTCTCTGAGGTGCATAACTGTGAGAGAAAGATTAGGCTTGTAGAAAAGAATGGGAATTTGGTTTCAACACTGCATTTAAGATGCTTACAGACCACTGATGGGAATGTCGTTCTGTATGCTGTGAATATGTGTTGCCCTGATTGGTTGATAAATAAAGCCATTTGGCTTATGGTAAGGAAGCTTAGAGGCAGGTGGAAATCCAAGCAGATAAACAGGAAGAGAGACAGGAAGAAGGCAGAGAGATGCTGCAAGCCGCTGCCAGGAGAAGCAAGATGTTAAGGTACTGAAGGCCACAAGCCACATGGCAAGTATAGATTTATAGAAATGGGTTAATTTAAGATGTAAGAGCTAGCTAATGAGAAGCCTGAGACATTAGGCCATAGTTTGAAAATAATATAAGCCTCTATGTGTTTACTTGGGTCTGAGCTGGGTGGGACTGGACAAAACATTCTCCTACAGACCATTCAAGCAGAGATACCCAGGAAAGGGTTATATAACTGGCTTAATGCTCAGGGGCTATCTGGAAAACACACACAGCTTTTTAATCAAGACTAAAGCCATGAAAATGGATGATAGAAACTAAAGGTACTGAAGTATAAGGAAAACAAAAACCAAAACCACAGCTGAATCCTGCCAGCTACTAGAATGTAAGAGTAAGGCCAAGAAAGAAGGCAACAACCGTGAACCAGATGAAGGAGTCACAGCACGGGCAAGTGTGGTAAGACAATGGTCACAGAAGGGTAGAAACATTCCAGGAGAGTAGAAAGGGTAGGGTGTAGTCATGCCCAAAATAAGAGAAAGAAGCAGAGGAAAGTGAGAGGAAACANCACTATGTAAGACAAGAAATAAAATTTCCGTGGCAGTGTTGAATAGGAGGGTCACAAATATGCAGAGTTTCTAATTTCTCCATGAAATGGATGTTGTAGTAATTAAAATGAAGATGTGAGCTGAACAAGGATGACACCAATGGGCATGCCAAAGTAGACAAGGAAAAGCCCATGAGGCCTCAGCCTTACATGGAGAACTACAGGCAACTAAGGAATGATGAGAGAAATGTTCCCTAGGGAAGAACACATCAATTGGTAATCCAATATCAAATGGTCAGCCTTGAAAGCATACATATAAGAAACATGATATGGACTGAGCAGGTTATGTATACATTTGTGCATACAATAACAATTAATAATAAAGAGCCCAAGAATTTGAAAGAAAGCAGGGAAGGGATATATAGGAGCACTTGGGTAGAAGAAGGGAAATGGAAAATAATGTAATTATATTATAATATCAAAATTTTTTTAAATTATTAACAATACCAATGCTAAAATATATTACATGATTAATAATTAATATAATCATGTACTTGGGTTAATACATTTTACCATAGAGATGCTTTATATATATTTTATAGATTCTAAATTTTTAATTAATCTACTCCTCTGCTCAGCCCACTAAGAAATACCTTTAAATCTTTGAGAACTGAATTGATGGCCTTGCCTGAGAATTCACTGCAATGCTTGGCTAGTACGGCCAGGGTCTTCTGATCCTTCATTTACTCACATGCTCATTAACACTCTTGTGCCAGGTTAGTCCAGCTAGACATGACTGTGCCCTCCTGTTCCCCAGACTTATGACCATAAAGAAATATGTAAACTTTTCAAAAATAGTACATGCTATGAAAAAGAAACTTGGAACAGAGTAAGAAGAATCCAGAAGAAATAGTAGATAGATGAGTATTTTTAAAATGAGTATTTTTAAAATGAGATGGTCGAGGTAAGAAGAAATCATCTGAACAAATATTTGAAGAGGTTTTGCAGCATTTTGAAGAAGACTAAACTAGACTTTCATGTACTTTATTGCTAAAAATCTATTGTCAGGGCATAATGTCAAATTCTGTTTGAAGAATAACATCCCAGTACATAAGTGTGATCATTTTATTTTGGTATATTAATTGTTGCCTACACACATTATTTTACTTCAGATTTTCTTACTACAACTAGCATACAAAAATAAACACATGTATTAAATACCTGTGCTTAGATTAGCTAGAAATATAATACCTTACATTGGCAGGTTCATTTTTTGTCTTTCATTTACTATTCACTGAAGTACAGAAAAAGAAAAATTCTTGAATTTCCAAGACAGAATTTCTGACCCTTTTGAGGTAAGCTTTAGGTTAAATCATATTCTTTGAAACATGAGTTTTACACAAATCAAAATCCAACTTCTTCATTTTGCTCAGAGTTAATTAATACGAAATTGTTTTCAGTAATTTGCCATATGTCATATAAATCAGTCACTTGATGTTTGATTTTGCTCAGGTTTTTCTGTTATTTTTCCCATTTATATATGCTTAGCANACTTTTTTTTAGAAATTGAAAGTTGCTTTGTTGTATATTGAAATAGCTGTGAAGTTTTTAAAAGGAAGAGAAGGGACTTTTAACTTTAAGATGTTGACAAGAAACACACATTTTTATTAGCTTAAATGACACTGTTATGAAAAAATAATTGCATGCTTCCTCAGTCTGAATCTAATTTGAGCTAATTGAGAAAAGTAATCAGAAATAAATCCAGATAACTTTGATGTCTTCCCAATAGAATAATTTTATTTCCCTTTTCTTTTTATTTATAGCTCTACTTTCATTGGTTCTGGCCCCTATGAGCTCAGTGTCAACACATGAGTAGCTGCTCTCTTTTTCCATAAAATCTTAGGTCACAGCATCCCCAGCTGTTTGCTCTATTTCTATTCTGCTGTTTACCAACTAATAAATATCTTAATAAATAATATATATGAGGTTAAAGATCTCATTCTGTGTAATTTAATGTACAATAAAATGATGGATCTATTCCATTTCCCAAACCCAATTTCTATCCAAAGAACAAGCAAGCACAATTAAAATTAATCATTAACATTTGAGAAATTGAATATTCCAGAACATAAGCATCAGCATCTCATTTTCTCTTTATCCACCCTTTTTATTAATATAAATTCATTGTACAAAATTGTGGATTTGATTAGGACCCTTTTGTAAGTATGCATCATAAACTTTCATGCTATTTGCCCCAGACAGTCTCCTTTTGCAAAGATGAGAACACACCCTTTGCCCCTCACTATCTCCTGTTCAATTATAAAAAGATATTCATTTTAGCCCTGNTCATAATATAAAAACAACGGGATACTCAGGTATGAAGTTTTATTTAGATAAATTATGATATGATTAGGAATGGGGAAATGTAGCTGTTTGGGACAGTAAACATCTTTGTGCAAGATCCTAAAGGTTTCTATGGTGAAAGTGGAACTTTATTTTAAATATTTTCCAAATGAACTTTTAAAATAATTTTGTCAATTTCACATTAAAGTGTCAATATTTTGTGAGCACTCTTGAATAAATTTAGAGGAATTTGATATGCTCACACAGGAAGTCTTTCAACCTAAGAGCAATGAACTTCTATTTAGTCCACGCTTCACCTATGAGTCTATGCATAGTTACAATGTTCCTTATTAGTTCCTTTACATACTTGTTTAATCTATTTCAACACACTTTACCTTTGATTATTTGAAATTAGAGATCTTTTTATATTTTCTAATGTACTATTTTGTTTGTTAATATGAATGTTGCTTGATTTTTTTATTTTTTAACTATGACAAATATGTATACAACACAATATTTTAATGTGAAGTGGCTAGGCAAGCTAATTGGCTTATGTATTGCCTCACTTACTGAGATTCCATGATCAGAATTTTCAAATCTACTCTCTCAGTATTTTCAACTATGTAACACATTGTTATTTGGCTATTGAGTGTGTTTGTGTGCAGGTGTATATATGATCCTGTGAATGGGTATATACAGCTGTACATGCATGTGTATTCACACATGTCAACTTCAGTGTCATTTCTTGGGAGCTGTGTCACTTGATTTTTAAGACAGGGTCTCTCACTGAGGCCAGTAAGCCCCAGGAATACACCCATCTCTGCTTCCCCAGTGCTGGTATTACAGGTACATACCATACCACAGGTGCTAGGGACTTAACTCTGGTCCTCATGCTTGGGCAGCAAGAATGTACTGAATGAACCACCTCCTAAGCCACCAGTTACTCATTTTTATATCCACTTTTAATTTGAGATCTTATTGAAATATTTTTCTTTCATATCATGAGCATCTAAAATTTAACTGTTTTCTAGGTAAATATTACCTTAACTGCCAATAGAAGGTTTTCCACTTTCAAATATTTACATTTTTCCTTACTCTAATTTATGGAGTGGTATTAAATAGCAATGACGATGGATTGCATCTCCTCTGCCAATCTTTAATAGAAACATAGTCACTGTTGAGTTGACCAGGATTTCTGGTTTGAAATAATCTATTTATTTATATTGAGTCTTTTATGTAATTGGAAGTTTTCTCCAGTCCTGCCTGGCCCCGTGGTCAAGACAAATCTCTCTCACCTGCTTCATGCAACTGCTCTGTCCCAAGTAAACACATAGAGGCTTATAATTATTTACAGACTGTATGGTCTATGGCAGGCCTCTTGCTGGATAGCTCTTATATCTCAAATTAATCCATTTCTATTAATCTATGCTTTGCCACGTATTCCGGGGCTTACCAGTCTGCTGGCATGTTGTTCCTTGGGCGGCAGGCTGGCGTCTCTCTACAGACTCCACCTTTCTCTTTCCTGTCTCTCTCCTTTCCACCTGCCTCTAAGCTGCCTTTCCATAGGCCAAAGCAGCTTATTATTAACCAATGGGAGCAACATATATTCACAGCATACAGAAAGACATCCCCCAGCACTTTAAAATTAGAAAATAGTATGAATTTTCTCATTTGCCTTCTCAGAGTTGCTTCCCTGTTGACTTTTTANCTGGTAACATTTAGATTTATCGATAATCAGCTTTCATCAGCTGCCTGGTGTGAACTTCGCTTGGCCAGACCACAGTCTTGCTTTAATGTGACTGTTTCATCAGTAAACTGATATTTTATGTCAACTGTTTAAACAATACTGTAAGTCTATCTCTGTGTCATATTTGTCTGATTTATATCAATGATATGCTATTGATAAAAGAGGAAATATCTTTGCCTTCATTACCAGTGCTTGGAAACCTTTTGAAAGTATTTTTATCTCCCTCAAACATCTGACTAAATTCCATTAAGAAGCCATCTGAGTCTGGAGTAGATTAAAGCAAGTAGCTTATTATTTTGCTATGTTCATTTATGTATTTTGTCTATTTTTCTCATATGATGCTTTAGTAATTTATAAATATGTGAATTTATTTCTTATAGGTTTAAAAAAATGTGCCTCACTAGAGCCATGTAGCCTCACTGCTTTAGTAAATCCACTTTCTAACCATGGGCATTCTTCATTGTACCACATCCACAGAAGATGAGAGATGTGGGGCTAGTGTGCACACACATCAGTTANCATAGGGAAAGCCAATACTACCTGACAACATAGACATATCCTCCCTATTCTCACTTTTCACTCTGTACAATTGTGTTTGCTTTTCTAAATTACTGTCGTGACATGCTGGTCATGTGTCCTACCTTTCTTATTTTACTTTTCTGTTCAGTTTATCTTGTCTGTNACCTTAATTTTAATAGTTAATTTCCTTCTGTCTTTCTTCTTTAATAAGTATGTAAGGTTAAATTTTCAGTATTATTGAAATAGTACTTTTGTGGTGATTTCATTTATAAAATGTATGTATATCTAAAAACCTTTGACTGCTCAGAAGTCGTGGGAACACCTTGAAAGCTCAGTTTGGACTCCTCTTGGGTACAGGGTTACTTACTTCTTCCAGATGTGGCTGACTCCATCTGGTTCTTTAAGATTGTGCACATCTCACTGTCTTTTTCCAGCACCTCTGCTGCTTCTTAAACTTAATACATCATGCAGGAGTATGGAAGGCNGTTACTTTAAAATCTTGTTTCAAAGTTAGGCATTACTTGTCTCTACCTCCATGTGCCAGATACTATTAGAGAACTTAGACTACTTTGAGACTTCCTCAATCATATGCCTACCTGTGCCTACTTCTTTTGAGTGGGTTAAAATCAAGAAATATATAAAAAATCTTTTAAAAGCTAAAGGTTACAGACATCTCTCAAATTTGTGGAAGATATCATTTTCTTCTCACAGTTCCATTGCTTTGCANTTTTCCATTGTCATTTTATGGTTAAAAAAATGAGATAGTAATGTCATTGTTTTACTATCTTTAAAACCATTAATTTTAATCATTTAAGATTATTAAATAGGATTGAAATGAATGAGATCATCTTACCTGCTTGAGAATGAAAACTTCATTCAAAACATCTGAACAAAATATGTTCAATTCTTCCTGAACAAAGAGTAAGAGGAAAATAGTTGTCCATGTCCTTTCAAAAGTAAAGCCATCCTTTTAAAAATACTACACTTGAGGTAGAAATCCTGATGGAGTGTGTAATTGAAGCATTAAGCCAATAGACAACAAATGATCTGGAGAGGCTAACACAGCAAATATCAGAACTCCTTCCATTTATCCTATAATACTTTATAATAGGGTATGATATGCTATCAGACTTTCCTCTTCACTATACACAACTGGAAAACTGAACACACATGAAATATCAGGTTGTAGATATCAGACAGTAGCTAGCATAGATCTATAATCTCTGAAGTGAAGAAAATAAAGTGAGCCTTTTAATTATCCTACATATCTACCTGGTAGCTGGTATCCCNGACTGTGATACAGGGAACACGATGGTATCTCTGAGTTAAGGGTATGGGTTTAAGAGTTCAAGCAAGCTGAGGCAGGTGGAGTTCCCAACAAGATAACAGTGAGNAGAAAGTTCCATGGAACAAGGGTTCTTTGATTTTGCATAGTGGCCCCTGGACCTTCTGTTAAATTCTGAGTTCTCCATGTATGTAATGGAACCCAGCAAAGAGACAATGAACTACTGTAAGCTACAAAATCCCTAGAACAATTCTATGGGATATCAGATGCTTCCATTCCAATTTCAAATCAAGGCTGTCTTCATCACACAGGAAACATATTACTCAATTCCCTTGGGTTCCTTCTTAGTACAATAATCAAAAGAAAATTATCCAAAGTGTGAGATAAAAAGGACACATGTACAGTGAGCAAATCATGAACACAGACTTCACATGACAATACAAGGCAAAAACTGGGCACCATCAAAACAGCAACTGAGTCGAATTGTGGTACATCTATATAATGAATGTAAGAATAAAAAAGAAATGGATTTCTCCTAAGAACAGCAAAGTAAATATATATCAAAGCTTGAAAAATCTAAATACTGATAAAAAGGAGCTATATACAAAATAAAGTATTTGGTTTGACATCATTTATATAAAATTCTAGAATAATGAAACTAATCATAAAACAGAACATCATAGATTTACCATGGATGTTCAGGGCCAGAAGTATGTGATCTGAAAATCAAAGTGCAAAAGGAAGCTTTGGGCTGACTGCTATTTGATCTTTGGCTGTCAAAATTCTTTAATATGCATGCTTAGAATCAATGTTTTTCATTGCATATGAATCATGCTTGTTGCTGGATATGTTTATGAAACAGCAAGTAGAGACAAGCCAACAGCAATAAAGTACACAACTCACCAGCACCTATGCTGAGGGAGGAATGAAAAGCAATGGAGAGTGTCAAAGGTTAGAACCAAAGAACTCAAATTAGCCAGAAAGTAACCACAAGATGACAGGTGACCTAACTAGAACATAGCAGAGGAAAACTGGAGGAGGCTTAACCTTTGTAATGGAGGTGAGCACAAGGGACCCACAGTACACTAGTGTGAAGGGATTAAGGTAACCTAAGCTTCCAGCCTCCAAACAACATTGNTAGTGATCACTTGCAGAACTAGACCCACAAATGACCAAGAAAATTATGTAAAAACCAAAAACATACCTTTGGCCCTGAGCAGCCNCAGATCTATGATGTTCTGTTTTTTATAATCAGTATTATTATTCTAGAATTTCTTATAAATGATCTCACAGAAAACACTAACAAGAAGCTAGAAGACCATTGTATTCACAGAAAATGAACTTTGTAGGCATGTTGAACAGATTCCCATTGGCCAAAAGTAGACAATTTGAGAGCCTGCTGTAGGATGTCTTTCTGTATGCTGTGAATATGTGTTGTCCCCANTGGTTAATAAACAAGCTACTTTGGCCTATGGCAAGGCAGCTTAGAGGCAGCCAGGAAATCCAAGCAGAGAGACAGGAAAGAGACAGGTGGGAAGGAGAGCTCCAGCCCTGCTACCCAAAGAGCAGCAAGATGCCAGCAGACCGGTAAGGTCACAGCCACATGGCAACACATAGATTAATAGAAATGAGTTAATTTAAGATGAAAGAGCTAGTTAGTAAGAAGCCTGAGCCATAGGCCATACAGTTTGTAATTAATATAAGCATCTNTGTGTTTACTTGGGACAGAGTGGCTATAGGGCTGGGCGGACACAGGAAAACATAAGCCTCTGTGTGTTTATTTGGGATGGAGGAGCTGTGGGACACAGGAAAACTTCTGGCTACATTTGGCACCCACTGTCAGGCATTGATCCACATAGACTTAAAAAAAGCTTAAAAAAGATTCTAAATGCACAAAAACACAGCNAAGCACAGCTTCCTAGATCAGGTCTCATTACAGGCNGCAGTACAGAACCTCATCCCCTGGCTGAGATGGGCTTCAGCAGGAACATGGCAGACTCTCAGGGTCACTCACAGGCCATGATACAAAGAGACTTCTCCCAGACACTGGGTACAGGCTTGGGAGCATAGCTGCAGGCTTAAGAGCACAGCTGTGTGCTATATGGCGAGTTCCCACAGCCTCTTACATGGGCCATTGTAAAGAAAGGATTCTCCCAGATGCTACCTGCAGCCTTAAGCTATCAGTGCAAGCTCCAGCAGCCAGCATGCTGCAGGCGGGTCAAGGTTTTTGCTCATATAGACCAAGGATTAAGAAACACGGTAAAGACAGATCCAGACAGAAAGGCCTCTAAATGGGTCACAATATGTTTAAAAAATATATGTAGGCTTGGAATTTAAAAAAAAAGGATAGAAAAAGTCCTTTAAAAAGAAATATAGTAATGAAAAATATAATAAGCCATGTAAAGATAGAATATATACAAAGAGACTAGATACTGTATATTATTGTGTTGTCTTTGGGATTCTTAACTACAGAGAGATATTTGAGATTCTTAATTACAGAGAGTTGTGAGGACTGCTAAGTTAAACCAACATATATATTTTAAAGGTATCTGGACTTCAAAATTTAGATCTAAAAATTTGTTGTTTTGAAAAAGGGGTTCTGCTTTTGTTTCCACAGAAGATGAGAACCTATGGATTTCTTCCAGGTTAATATGGTTTGATCAAGTAAGACTCTCTGAAAAATCTCCAATAGGAACAACTGGCCCAGATGATCCAATGTTTCAGACTACCTCTTGCAGTTTCCTCTGAGTTCTATATCCAGAAAGGNTTCAAGGCTACTGGCTGAGATGATCCCAGCCTCACAGATTATTCCAGTCAGGACTTGACCATAATCCTAAATTTTCTTAGTGTCTCCTGAAGATCACCAATGTCCTCAATCAGCAGGAAGTAACCTAGAAAACTATGCCTACATTCCCAAAAATGGATTATGAATGTTTTCCTGTGGTGATATTTTGTATGAGTACTCCAATAAATCTTATCTGATGAATAGAGGAAAAAGCCAACCACTATATTATATATAGAAGTCAGGCAATGATAGCACATGCCTTTAATCTTATCATTCGGGAGGCAGTGATCCATCCATATCTCTATGAATTCAATGCCACACTAGAAACAGAGCCAGGCAGTGTTGGCACACACTTTTCATCCCAGCACTTGAGATCTCATATCTTTGCTTGGGAAGGACACACACCTTTAATCCCAGGAAGTGATGGCAGGAAGCAGAAATGTATATAAGGCATGAGGACCAGAAACTAGAGGCTTTTTAACAGCACTTCAATTGAAACCCTCAGGGATGAGGACTCAGAGGCTTTCAGTCTGAGNATTTGTGGAAACAGGATTGGCTGAGGAGTTGGCTAGGTGAGGTTGGCTGTGCCTTGTTCTATTCCTCTGATCTCTCAGCTTGCACCCCAATATCTGGCTCCAGGTTTTTTATTAATAGGACCTTTTAAGATTTGTGTTATATTTTCCTTTGTTTAGGGGGTTTAGTTACAAATTGTTGTTGGTTATAGTCAATCTCTTTCTAAAAGAAGAAAGGGGGATATAATGTAGAAATGATAGGGGAAAAGTACAGATTATTGCATCTACTTTAATTCAAAAACAGCTATTAATATTATATATNCTANATTAATATGGATTTTGGCTTATTGATACAAATTTAAGGTCAATTTTGTTATACTATATGTATATTTCTACTCTTGTTTAAGGTATTCTATCTCTGCAACTTATTTAAAAATGTAATGTATAGTTAAGAAATACAAATTAACAGTCATCTATAATAGTCAAACTTAGAGACATGTTAATTAGTTTTTCTAGATATACAGAGATATATTTCAGATAGATAGGTAATCTTCAAACACTTCAAAGACCTACAGAATATAGCATTTAAAATGTTTTAAGAATTTAGACTTTTCTGGACAGTGAGACATATCTACTCCTGGCAGCACCAATCTACTTCAGAAAAGATGATAGGCATCAAAGAAACTCCATATGGAGTTTACTTTCTTTACGGCAAAGGTTAGCCACTGGGCAAAAAAGTGCCCTTACCTTGAGTGCTTGACAAAATGCTATATATACTGGACATACGGGACCCATAGAAAAGTAACCACTGAACTTTGCTAAAACAAGGTGAGATGGTCCTTCAGGTTCCTGCTTTACAGAAGAAACTGCCAGACATTCTACAGGACACAAAGGAAAATGACTGATGAATTTGCCTTTAGGCGGAACAATTCTTCAAATTTCTCGCTTCACTGAAAAGTCTGCCAGACACTCTAGGCCTATAAGCTAAAGATGGATGCNCCAATGTTACAAAGGAACTTTGGGTGACTGTCCAGGCAGCCAGATGTCTCTGTCATTTCTAGAATTTTGAAAGTTGTTTACAATGCACTTCCTGTTTACTTAGGTAATATTATATCTTTCTGGGGTCTTTGATGGAGTTGAAGACTAGATAGTTATAATTATAGTTTTCCTTAATTATGATAAAAAGTAATTAGATATAAAACTTTTGACTCACAAATACAGAATAGATGATAGAATATTTTCTTTAATTTTACCAAATACAAATAGACTAGATATTGTAACTGTAATTCTTGCTTGATAACTATTTTATTATGTATAATTTTACTATATTAAAGTTAAAATCTTCCTTTTTGTTTAGACAGAAAAGAAGAAGTGCTATGGGATGTCTTTCTGTATGCTGTGAATATATGTTGNTCCCATTGGTTAATAAATAAACTGCTTTGGCCTATGGCAAGGCAGNTTAGAGGCAGATGGGAAATCCAAGCAGAGAGANGGGAAAGAGACACATGGGAAGGAGAGACTCCAGCCTGCCATCCAAGGAGCAACAAGATAACAACAGACCAGTAATGTCATGGCCAAAAGGCAACACATAGATTAATAGAAATTGGTTAATTTAAGATGAAAGAGTTAGTTAGCAAGAAGCCTGAGCCATAGGCCATACAGTTTGTAATTAATATAAGCCTCTGAGTGATTATTGTATAAGCAGCTGCGAAAGCTCGGGTGGGAGAGATTCATCCAGACTATGGGGCTAGGCAAGACTGAGAAACTTTTCCCTACAAGAAATCAATAAAAATAAGAGCTGCAATTGATCAAGTCAAAAAAGGGGGAGGCATAAATGATGAGCTGGAAAGATGGTGCAGCATTAAGAATCAGTACAGCTCTTGTAGAGACCCATGTTTGGTTCCTAGAACCCACACCTGGCAGCCCATAACCACCTGTGATTCCAGCTCCAGGAGATCCTAAAACTTCTTCTTGGCTTTGTGGGTAACTACACTCATGTGCACATACCCCCACCACACACACACACACACACACACACACACACATATATATATATAGATATGCATGCACATACAAAATTCTTAAAAATAATAAAAATAAGACTTTTTAAAGTGTTAAAATATGTTCATAACATGCACTACATATATAATATGTATTATATATGACATGTTAATATATATGTAAACTGGTGTTATGACAGAAACCAAATGTGCAAATGTTGTCTCATCTGCTGTATGTTGGCAGCAACACATCCCTTCATAACATCATCCAGATCAATAAATGCAAATGACATGAAAATATGAGAATATCACTATTTTTCCTNGTCCAAATAATTAATGAATCCAGGCATTCAACGGTGTTGATTATCACCTCAAAAATAATAATAACCAGGGATTACAGACAAAGTTATAAAAAAAACTTATCATCTAAGTGACCTCCACAAAGGGACCAAAGTTGAGTTTGATCACACTTGTGGATAAGGTTTCCGTTTTCCAGCGAAAGCTGACAACAGAAGAGGCTGCTGAATTGCAGCCTGAGTGTACTAACAGTGGGCTCTAGACTGTAGGAAACTCAAACACAATGCTCAGATGCCTCAGTAGATACATTGTAAGGACAAGAAAAATGATGAAGAGGGTTTGTAGGCATAAGCGATACCCAAAGATATATTAAATCAGGGGTTTAGCTTAATGGTAGAGCACTTGCCTAGCAAACACAAGGCCCTGGGCTAACAAACATGGGTCTCAGAAAAACTACATGCATAGTGGTAACCATTGACCAATACCACACGTAGATCCTAGACATCCACATTTAGGTAATACATGAAAACAATCATTGTTTTCTCTGTGTTCTCTCTTTNATTCCACAATAAAGGTTTTATTTTTTTTAAGGAAAAGCAAATTGTAATAGCTTCATAAATTGGCAGAATTATTAAAATTGAGAAGTACACTAGTGGTCACATGGTCTATGTTTGTTCCTAAGGCAAAGACCCCTGCATTTGCTACCACCAGCCTTTCCATCTCCTGGCACAATCAGAAATGTAGCTCATCGGCCTGCAACTGCTGAATCTGACTGCTCACTTCAACATGGTCCTCAAGAGTATTAACATTTCTGCAGCATCTTCAACACATGATTGATGATTTAATGCCTTCAGCTGTATTGTTTAGTGCTCCCCTAATTGCTCTTTTCCTGATTTTAGTTACAGAACTTTTATTCCTTTCAAAGAACTGGAAGCCCCTTGCTTGTCATTTCCTCAGTTGAAGCATCAAACCAACCTNTCTACAACGTGCTTCTGTATTCCATTCTATCTTCTGTCCTACAAGTCAGCTATCCCACACTATTTCAGCTGGCCCTGCTGTGACTTCATAGCTAGACTTCTTCACAGAATTGTTATATTTGGTGAAAGTACAAAGTGTCTTCTAAAATGTGGCTGTCAAAAGCATGTCTTAAGTTTTATGTGCACACTATACAATNTCATGAAGGAAGAAGTCAAATATTCAAGAACATAAATAAATTATACTTATAAATAATATAAATAAGTACTTCTTGTTATAAAATAAAAACTAAGATTTTTATTATTGTTTCAGAACAGAAAGTAACAGAAGCAAAAACATCCAAAAGGGCAAAACAAATTTAAAAACAAAGCTCTTGGTTCATCATGACCTGCACATGATTTCAATGGCTTTTTTCTGTGCCTTTGGATCATGATATGCTTACAGATGATTTAAGATTCCAGTGTATTTTGCATATGAACTTTTGCTTGGCTTCTATTCTCCCCTTTTTGATGTGGATGATTGACTTTGATGGTTGAAATATAAGCTNCCACAATTATTCATGTTGAATTGCATCTCATTGTGTACATAAAGTTTTCTTCTATGTCAAGATGTAGTCAATCATCCATCAATTATGTTGTCAGTGGAAATCTTACCTTTGTCCTTTTTGAAACAGTGTGCTAGGGGGTTGGGATATAAACTGAAAGCAATATTTAACGCCCAGGTCTNCTTGGAAATGAGTAGAATAGCACATGAAATTTTTAAGTAATTTTTAAAATTATAGAAAATATACCTTGCCCTTTTACAGAACAGCTTTTCAGTTTGTGTCTTGTTTCTAATAAATAATTGTATGTATTCACTCAGGTTTTAATTTAAGCTTTAACACCAAGAATAATAGATTGATGGCAGGAATAGAAAGCTAACTCACTACTCCATGGAAGGGTATCCCATTGATTGACTAATTACCAAAAACTACAGATACAAAGATTAATTAAATACATTTCTTATGTTTAATAATTAACAGGGGAACTGACCTAAGTCAGAATCAAGTAGCTTATTTGGGGTGACAGACCTCATGGAAGTCTTCAGCTCCTTTTCAGGGATGGTTTNTATTGTTACTATTCACACCTACCCTTTGTGGATAAAGATGGACCACTGTTCTTCACCAGCCACCTTGACTAATTAGAGACTTTCAGGAAGGACAGAAGAGGTGGAGGCTTGGCCAGGCTCACAGCAACTGGGTCTCCTAAGTGGACAATAGAACCTTAGGGAGGTCACAGGTGATCTGTTTGTTTCAATTTAAGTCCATCTGTGACCACAAATTGCCACTCCCCGAGTAAGCACTTTGCTCCAGGCAATGGAAGAATGGAAATTAGATAATTAAGAAAGTAGGTTGCACAAATTATAAAAAGAGGTGGCCTTTTAAATCAGCTTTATATTCAGCTCAATTAAATAAAAGGCAAACATTCGTGTCACCTAAGGCTTTGGTCTAGAAATACTGCTGCAATTTTCTGTGTTGCGGCCCAATGTGAGCATTTCAATATGTTAATAGACTTGCATCTTGACGCGCCAGTAGTCTGTATCTAAAGATGATTTAAGATGTTTATGAAAGCTTCAGAGAAGGAGCCTCATCTCGCTGTTCTGCGTAATTCAAGCATTAATGGAAACAATTGCAATTCAAGCCAAAAAGTCAAACATTATTTCACATGCACTTTCCAGGCCTTGGGGAAAGATGGGAAATAGTGCAAAATTTAAGAATGCTGCAAAGAAAAACAATTATTTAGGTTGATTTAAAATTATGTTAATAAGCCAAGTGAAAATAAAAATTGCCTCCCACTCATTAATTAGTAATCAATTTCAATGTGTTATCCCTTTGCTTCTTGCTTAGACTGTTTTTTAATCGAAGTTCTCTTTGATGAGACCACATTTGATATAATGTGATAGAGACAATTCACAACCTACAGTGTATGAATCAGCAGCATCATTAGCCCAGGTTTCAGGAAGGTGATAAATACTGAGACATTCATCATATTAAAGTTAATTTACATATCCATTTGAAAACAAGGGAAATTTACAAAGTTTTCATTTGTTATCAGAGACTAAAATCCATATCACTCTGTATAAGTTTTCAGAAAATGTCATTTTTCAAGTTTAACAAAGTAGTAAAAGTTTTCTATATTTTATTGCCTAGCTTTTCTGAAAACACTGCCTAGGACTTCCTTAAAGCATTCTACATTTGGCTGTTCTTTTACCCCATGCTTTTCTACTTGAAATATGAGTTTCTAAATTAATGGTTAATTATGAATTTTACTTACATCAATATAAAACTATCAAGCAAACACAAAACANCTCTGTGTGATTTCTCATCATGCAGCAATCACAACCAATGACTTGGTGTTCATATTTCAGAACTTTGCATAGTTTTTTTAATCACTGTCAACACAATTACTTGTTTGTATTACTTTTTAATGACCATACAACAGAAAAATGTATTAGATTGCACCATGGCTACAGTTATCACCATATAGAGCTAAAGGAAATCTGTCTTCCTTCCATAAAATGAATANTAAAAATTGTCAAGAAAAACAAGAAAGAGTGTATATGTTAATGAATAGCAAATCATCAAAACTTACAGTATAATTAATCATTAACAAGCAGTTAGAAGTATCTCATGACTTGGGAAAGTTGATCAGTTCAACTAAAGTGCTTGTAACTTGGAATCATTTATGAGTACACTTCTACATCATGTATAAACTAATAAAGTGATGGGTGATATTGAGAATGACTGCAACTAAAGAAATAAGCTGTGGCTTGTACTTGAGTTAGTTACTGGCCATTCATGACTAAAGACCAAACTTCCAATTTGCTCTTTACTCTTCAAAAATATACACAAACAAAAATAATTTGTGCATCTTCCTTGGCATTGCAAGTTTGTACTATATCTATATATAACACAAAGAATGTATGCAAAGTCAGATTCTTCCTTTTCAGTGAACAGTCAATTTCCTTTTGAGCCTTTAATTCTCTGCTTTGGAAACTGCAGTTAAAAAAAAATGCCCCTGTCATTCTGAGACAAAGAGGTGTGTTTCTGATCCAGAATCCATGAGAGTAGGCACCCTATGCTTCATCCATTTCTAAAGATTTATTTATTTATTTATTTATTTATTTATTTATTTATTTATTTATTTAGTGTGTGTGTGTGTGTGTGTGTGTGTGTGTGCTCTATCTGCTCATACAAATTTATGCCAGAAGAGGGCATCAAATTCCTCTATAGATAGTTGTGAGCCACTATGTGGTTGCTGGCAATTGAACTCAGGATCTTCTGGAAGAGCTGCCAGTGCTCAGCCATCTCTCCAGCCCCTCTTCATCCATGTTTAACATTTAAATTTTTAGTAGAAAAAAATCACTAATCCCTTAAAAGACAAGTGATGGATTATGAAAAAAATAATTCAAAACAGTGTCAATGTAAATAAAAGTATAGGGGAAAAATAATTTAAAAAAACGACAACTAGCGAGTGGGAGTACAAATAGCTAGGAAAGGATAACTCTGAAAGAATAGCCAAGAAGCTCACACAATTAGTAAACACNAGATGATCAATGCTTCTTGTAGTCTGGGAAATGCAAATGAGAGAAAGCAATCCAATTTGCTTTGATGGCTCAGTGACTAAAGGCACATGCTGCCAAGCCTGACAAGTTGAGTTCAATCCCGAGGACATACACATGTTGGAAGGAGAGAACTGATCCTGCAAGTGTTCTCTGACCTCCGCATAAGTAAGTAAGTAAATAAATACAGAATTAATTTACAAACAAGGGCGATTAAGAACTCAAACATAAGAATATGGATTGCTCTACTTTTTTTAAGGCTATCTGGTAACATCTATTGAAATGTAAACTACTCTTTGTGATTATACNTCTGACACCGACATCATAGATCTCCATCATTTAGAAATAAAATAATGACTATGTAAGACTATATAAACAGCAACAGTGTTGCTCAGTAAACATTGGTAAGTGACCAAATCAACAGTAATGTTCATGGAAATTTGAGCTAGCTATACTAGTGAGTGATGCTCAACCTTTAGGAGGAATTTATCAATACGTTGACATCTGTGGCAGTTAATCTTGATCATCAAGTAAACTAAAATAGAAGAGATAATATTTGTAGCATACAATGTTCAGATCCAGACTATATAAAGAATTATGAAAAAGTAAACCCCCAAAATAAATAAATAAACAAGAATTATCCTAAAGTGACTTTACTAGCAACCTCCAAACAGCACACTTTAGAAGAATTTTGTCATACAATGTTTTTTCTAGTGCTGGGGATTGAACCTGGGACCTTGTACANGCTAGGCAAGGACTGAAACCTTAATAACTTATAAAATGTTCAAAATAGGCAAAGGAAGTGAGATATCAATACAAAGAAGAAAATCACAAATTCTGTCATTTATCTTTCAGAAACTCTAATTTTTATGCAGATAATTAGCTACAGCATGGGGCATCTTAGATAGAAACACCATTTCTCCAGCAATGTCTATTAAGAAGTAAGAAAGAGTTGCCAGGAGATTGACGTTAATAGAGAACGAGATGGTTTCTCATTTCTAACAGAAGAGAGAGCAGAACACATAGTGATGTCCATCACTGTGTTATTGAATGTCTCTTAAGATCCTTTCTGATTACTTCCTTATCTCTGAGAAAAAACAGCAAGAAANTGCACAGCCTGTCTATGACTGACTAGTTATTGCTTGGAGATCGGAAATAGAATGGGAATGTGAAATAGCTGCTGTCGGCNGAGATTGAATGAACCATGGAAACTTACGTCTTCTGGCCAAATAGTTGGAGAGACAGCACAGTCTGTAAAGTGCATGCCTTGCAAACAGGAAGACCTGATCATGAATGACACCTGAGGTTGTCGTCTGTCCTACACACCACACACACACACACACACACACACACACACACACACACACAAACACAAGATCTCTGATCAAAACTGAAGAACATTTGAGCTTCAAATCAGAAACTTTAAATCAGAATGGTGAGCACGGCTGCATATCTTTCTGTATATAGTCAGATTTCACACTTATCTGAATTTTCCCAAGTGAGCACACAAAGAAATGATAGACTTCTGACAGCATGTAAGGGAACAAGTACAATAATGTCCCACAAACTCATAAAGGAAAAAAAAGTCTTTAAATACCCAACAGAATATAGTCAAGTAAGATCGAGCTTAANTAGGCACAAATGAAGATTAAAGGAATGGCCACTGATGATTGTGATGTTCATGCTGATGCATGAGCACAAGCTATATAAGAGGAATTCGGATTTCTGTCTGAATTCCCGGATTGTGGGCCCACAGAGGCTCTGTAGTAAGGCCTTACTTAAGGTCAGAAAGTCTGAGCTTGCTTTACCCACTAGGGCTGCATAATTGGATGATTTGGCCAAAGGTGTGGTTACNAGGTGTTTTGAAGGGTCTACACTTGGTCGTATGTTGTGCTTTGATCTTGAAAGGGGGNGGTTTTTTGCCTCTCCCCTTGCTAGTGTATAAAAAGCTCATTAGAAATAAACTCGAGGCTGCTGGGTAATGACCCAGGGCCCTCCCGAAGCTATCCTGTGTCTCTATCTTTTTTCTTCCTCTATATTTCTAGCTAGCATTTCTCAATTCTTCACTTCCCCCTTCAAGGGACCCTTCAATAGATAAAGGCTAGACCCTAACACTGGTCCCCGACACTGGATTTCAACCTAGTTCCATTAACCAAACCTGAAAAGTGTCTTACAAATGCAGACTTCTAGACCACAGTGCTAACAATGGAGCTAGAAACAGCTTGGAACCTGTAAGTATATATTTACAATTTCTCTAGCTGTTCCTTGTGCACTTCTATACATTAGAACTNATGACATGCTCAACAAGGCCCGGATCAACCAGAAAGCCTCATCTGACACAACTGTTATCAGAGTTGCCAGCATTCTCCATGCTTATCCTGATACTAGGACTCCTTGTAAACACTGAGACAGACATCAGAGATGATGTGTATCTGATTCATTGATTTTTCCTAAGGACCTATCATAATGCATCATAGGCAGTAATTATTTGATGGATAAATAAATGAATTACTGATGTTCTGCAATATTTGATTTCCAATTAACTTTCTTGTGCTACCAAAAAAAATAAATCTGGAAATGGCTTTTTTCTTCATCCTTTCATCGCTCCAAAAGCAACAATTAACTGTACATTTATTGTCTGTTTGATGTGCCCCACACTAACAGTGCAATAAAACTGTTCTTTTATTGTATTTCAATTAAAAATAAGGTTTTTGGATGTCCAAACTGTAATGTGCTCTTCAAACACCTTTCTGCTCCTGCTTTCTTTCTGTAGAGACGATTGTGGTGTAGCTGCGAGTCACTGCATAAAACCCCTGACAATAATTCACCTTCTTTGTGACTTTTATAGCTGAGCTTTCCAGTCTAGTTCATTTTTTCCATGATCTCTGTGGAGTTTAATGTCCATTTTCTCAGAACNGTAAGAAAATATCAGTGAATTTTCTCAGAATCCAAGCCTTCAAATCCATGACCTTTTGATGAACAGGCAACCTCTCTATCTGCTTTTTGATTTATTGAACAAAGGATTTTTAAAATATCGATATGTAACACAGTATAAACATATGTGCAAACATTTTCCTAGACCTACATGTGGACAGTATTACATCAATACTGAAAAGACTATCTGGTAGTGTTTAACAGGTTAGCAGAGTAACTACAGAATTGTAACAGATGGAAACATTGAAATTAAATCATAAAAAAAGATGTTACCATTTCCTATCTGCATTATTATCAAGGGACAGTGTCAGAAATGGACCTGGCACCTTACCTTCTTGGCAGAGAAATGAACATGTCCTTGTTGCAGTCATAAAGAGTCCCATTACAAAAACATCTGCCTATAAAATTTTAGTATTTTTCCAATTTTAAAGCCACTTTGATACTAAATTATGTTTTTNGAGGCTGTGCTCTTCATCCTAGAACTTCTGTGAATCTCAGAGTAGCAGGCGCTTGAAATATTTACAATGTTAAATATTCAAAGGATTCCTGACGAAGACAATCAACTTGCTATGCTTTTAAGTGGTGTGTTTGTGCTCATGTCTGTGTGTGTTTGTGTGTGTGTGTGTGTTTGTGTGTGTTTGTGTATGTGTGTGTATATATATGTGTGTGTGTGTGCATGTGTGTGTGTGTGTATGTATGTGTGCGTGTGTGTGCGTGTGTGTATGTCCCTCTTTCCTTTATTTAATTGTGGAAATAGCAAAGAGAACATATTCCACCGAAGTCTGTTCTAGTTTACTTGAAATGAATGCCCCTGGAGAAGGACCTGACAGCAGTGAGGGCATTTTGTTCTTTCTTTAACTTTAGTTTCAGAGAAAAGAAATTTTTGTGGAGATTTTGTTGGACCAGGGTAAATAAAATTTTGTCTTAGAATATTATAGTGAAAGTTCCCACTCCNTTGCTTAAATTAACCTTTATATTTCCTTAGGACTGCCACCATTCCATTACAAACCTTCACTAACAGTATCAAGAATGTCAAGATTGCTGTCGGGTATGGCAGTGCACGCCTGTTACCACATCACTCAGGATCAGTGCGAGTTCCAGGCCAGCCTGGGCTACACAGCAAGACGCTGTCCCAACATAAAATAAAAGACATATACAGAATGCTGTCTAACTTCAACTTGATGAATTGTGTTGAACAATTCAACTTGATGAATTGTGTTGAACAATTAGGAGGTAGGTGATAATTTGATGTAATGTGTGGCAGAGTGCTGACGAAACAAATTGCAAACTCGATTTTAGTCATTCAGTATTCATAATAAAATTGAATAGAATAAATAAATGGAATAAATAAATAAATAAATAAATGGAATAATAAAACATTTGAATTGGAAGCTAAAAACTTTCATGTTTCTGAAACAAGTGTTTATCAGCGATCAAAGAAAGCTGTGACTCACCCCCAGGTGTGCCTGATTCCTTCTGTTCTCTGGAGTGCTGTGCATTCCTTACAGTGATTTAGGAGAACACGTGGCCTTTCCTAAAGGGCAAGGCAAGCAGTCTAACAGCCACTAACCTTATTAAAAAGTGATGAACAGATACATCAGTTTATGTATGAATGTCATGCCCATTTCAATTCCCCATGATAAAGCACATTTCAAGTGGGGAAGCCCCACACCTGGAATTCTGAAGTTATTACATCTTCACAAATTACTTGAAATTAAGGTCAGACTACTAAACAATTGATGAGATTTGTATAAATATGAAAGGGAGATTGCCTAGTACTTTTGAGAACTACCACGAGTGTTAAAGTTCTTCTTGGAATTTTCTGGAATATATTGCTTTAGTACACAGCAGTTATAGTTTTGAATAATACATATTTTGTTCTGTGGTAGGTTTGTTGAACCTAAAATGATAATTTAAACTGTCATTAGAACCAAAAGACAGCAGAGATATATACAGAAGGTTTTTTTTTCTACTAAATTCATTTTCTCTTAACCTGTATTAGAAAGAATATATAACTCAAGGTCACCTGCATTCGTGAACACCGAGTGAGTGGGAGAGATGCGAATTGGTTACTTGTCTTCCATGTATTCTGGAAGCTTCCTGCAGATGAATCTGCCATAGCAAGAGTCAGGGGGCAAGGAATGCTGAGGCTTTAGGAGGTGAGCTGGAGTGGAAGAAAAGACTTTTCTCTCAAACTTAGAAAGAACATTTTTGGAAATTCAAAGGATGTTATTGTTTTTTCTTTCTTCATTTCTACTTTTCTATCCTTTTTTTGAGATTTCATGTTTGAGTACTGTACTGACATAATCTCTTCCCTCCAACTCTTCTCTTGATTCACCCCATTTCCTCTCAACTTTGACCTTTTACTCTGTAATTGTATGTATGTATGCATGTATGTGTATATACATATGTATACATATACACATATACAACCTTATGCATTCATTTCATGTTGTTCATATGTATATGTGTCAGGGCTAACTGCTTGGAGTTGGGTAATCTATCATGGGGCTGGTCCCTGAAGAAGACTGATTCTCTCTCTCTCCTCAGTCATTAATTTCCTGTAGCTCTTCATCTAGTGATGGGCCTTGTGGAAGTCCCTCTAAAATATTGGCATGTTGATTGTTGTTGGCATTTTTCATCTTTTGTTTAGGGACCATATTGCTGATATTTCATGAGTGCAGCTTCCCTGTCATATACAGAAGATACTATCTCACAGCAGATGTCCTGGTCCACAAAGAATACTTTTCAAAAGTGAAATTGATAAGACTTTGACTAGAGGCAATAAACTCATCTCTACNCCCAACTTATATGGAGTAATAAACAGGGCAAACACAGGGCTCCCTTTAACATCCTAGTCACATTCAGCACTATCTCTGTTCCAGTTTGCCTACCAGCTTCCCTTCTTATTCATAGTTAAGCAAGTTCTTTCTGAGGCCCATGGGTGCTCCTCGGTCTTCCTTCCCTTCATCCCTTGCTGCTCTTTCTTCTACACCTTGTTCCATTTCCCACTGAGTGCCAAACTGGCCTCCTTCCTTACCTGTGAGCCTGTGAGCAGGAGTCTAGATCTACAGTTTCCCACTTCCTCTACTCACTGCCTCTAGATACCAGTGGCTAACATTTACAGCACTCTCAGACTTCACTTATATCTCAATGACAGTTGCCCTAGCTCTGGTACTGAAACTGCAGTCCTCATGCCCTGCACTCTGGCAGTCCCTGCCTTCCTTGTTGGATTTCTGGACAGGTCTTATCTTTTATAGACAGGATGTGACATACATTTCACGTCCTCTAGCTATACTGGTAAGTAGATACAGACAGATTTATTCTGTTTGCTCACTACTTTGTCCTCAGCATCAAAAAGAATTATTGGCAAACAATTAGTGCTCAATAATTTATGTGAAACAACAACAAATTAATGAGAATTACAAATCCCCAAAGCTCTAGAAATCTTAGCAACTATGTTTTGCTGAGTCTCATGTGACTAGTTTTTTGTAACCTTAAGCATCTGCACTTGCCAGCATNCCTTGATGCTATGCCGTAGGAAACCATGTTTTCATCTGCATCTTATGGAGGAGNCCGATGNCACTTCTTCTTCTTACCTACCGTTCATCTAAATCCTCACATCAGTGTGCCACAAGAATATAACTCCTCTTATAAATACAAAATCCCTACAAATGTATATGAAGTGTGTGTACTACATTAGGTATTTTATTCAGTTAATAAATCTCTATGAATATAATAAATCTCTATATTGCATTTCTGGTGTTGTTCAAGCTGCTGAAAATATAGAAACAAACTGGACAATATTCTTCCCCTCCAAGAACTCAGTCTACTGCATGGCAATAGCTGGTGAAGCTTAAATAAAGCCATCATGCATGTAAATTGTGTAAGTAATGTATGTTTGGGTTGGTGACAAACACCACAGAAATAGCAGAGTGAAAGGAGCAGACAGTAGAGTTATGGCTTCTTTATGTTAGGGAGTCAGAGGGGCCCTTACAACCTGCCTAAATTTGAAAGGAACCCCAGAGAACTAAAGATGTGAGCAGTGGTGTGTCTTCAGAGAAGTAACACAGACATGGAGGGCAAATGTGGTAAAAGCCTGAGGCATAAAGCTTAGTATCTGCCAGATGTCGGTTTGAGCATAGCAGACAGAGAGGGAAAATCTGGTGCAAGACCCTAGCTTATCTCTTCTTCCTGCCTCCCAGAAACCCAGGTCAAGTTGATAGGGATCAAAACTGATTTCCATGCCCATTAAGCCTTTTATGGAATTGTTCTGGAGCCCTCTACAGAACAGACATCAGTGTCATTGCCTAGGACTAGAAATTACCATTTTTACACAAAAATAAACTAGCTGCAAATGTCTCAATGATCCATAAATGAGTACAATCTACCCAAAGAAAGAGGAAATAAATCACAAACCAATTGAATTCTCTTATTGGTTACAAATTTACCAAATTAAGGCTAGAAATAGAAACTTTCTAAAATATGTATGAGCTCTTTATCTGTAATATTTCCATAGAACACACTGCATCATTATAACTCTCTTTTTTAAATTACACTTAGTCTCTGACTCGGACTCTGACTCTCTCTCTCTCTCTCTTTTTTTTTTAGCTTCTTAATTAATCCTTACCATTTCAGGGGTCTAGCAATTAAAATGTTACATCCTTGGGCATCATATATTTCCTCTTCTTCAGGCATACCATTTGTATTTTCAGATGCAATCTATTCTGTTGCATAAATATTGGTATGCTGTCAATCACCCACTGAGCAGTCACTGGTGCTGATACAGGCACAAGAACAGGTCTCCTACAACAATTGAAATGCACACTTTGGAATCAGAAAACCCAGCCTTGTTTGGACTCCCTTTACTAACTGAGAGATCATATTTATAGAAGCATAATGAAATGAATAATTAACTCACAGAATTCTTATAAAAGTCTAGAGAGAGAACTCATGTGAGATGCTTATTACCAGCCTGTCACACAGCAAACACTGAGTGAATACTAAATATGTATACAGCATATAAATACACTCCTAATAAATACACTCCTCCATAAACATAAATTCGGTAGACGATTCAACAAATTTTACTCTTTNCCTCCTCTCCTCCCAGGAAGAGTTCTACCTCANTGTCATTCTTGTGCCTAGATTCAGGGGCTATAGAACTAAGCATTTATTATCACTGTGCCTTATTAATAGCCCTTATTTCTGTCACCACCTTCATATCTATAAAACTAAATGTGGCACAGAAATTCTTTGTAGGTGACCGGTCTGCCCACTCCCTTCCTCCTCCAGTGTGTGAAGTACCCCATCCAGCACCCACATGGGCGGCTGTTGTTAGTATTCGGTGCAGGAGTGATTGGACAAAGGAAGCACAGAGAATCACCCTCGGCAANTCAGGCCGCCACGTTCATTGGGTTCTTAATTATTAAAGGCTTTGCTTTGGAGCTGGGTCCCCAAGGGGAAATTCTTCCAGCAAGCTCTTCCTAAGTCATTCTGCCATCAACCCTCCTGGAGTGAGAATGATTAGCTACCTGGGGCAGGTCACATGACCACAACTACCCTCCTGGGACAGTGATGAGCCATTCTTTCCTGGGGCTGTTCTGGGAAGTTTATGCTACTCTCTCCTTTAAGGACTTCCCCTTTCTTGCTCTCACCTAAAAACATTTGAAATCATGAGCTACTAAAGTATCTACCAAAAACTATATCAAAAGAGCAGCATTTCCAGGCTGAATGTCTTACTCTTTCTTGCATACTTGGAAGTGAACATAAACTAACTGTACAATAATGTGTACTAATTTTCATTTTTCTTTTTTTCCCATTTAGTCAAACAAAGACAAATTATCTAAGCTAAAAGCATGACAGATTACTTGAGAATTATACCATTTCAAAATAGCTTTTTAGCCATTTAAACACCATGTAAATTCATTCAATAAAATTCTAAGTTAATTCAACACCTCTTGTGTTTCTGTGAGCTTGAATACAGTAAGCAATTAAATACAGCTTTTCCTGTACATTTCCCACTAACAGAGATGTAATGAATCCAATTTTTCTTTTTAAAAATGAATGAGTAAAATCATATAATTCTATACATTCTATTCAAGTCTAGCTGGCGAATAGCATATTATCCACATGTCAGAACTATATTAATAGAACATGTGCTCTCTTTTTCTTTTAGTAAATATAGATTAAAAGCTTCCTCCAGAAATTGGTTGTTCTACTGTCCCTTAGCTGAGGTTCTTTTGTTTATTTTCTGTTTGCAAGGTCTGTCTGGCTCCCCATTACCCTTCAAGGAATCCCAGGCTTAATGTGGGACTCTGAAGCCTTTTCTTCTGTTAGGGAAGTGTTGCCTTCCACTAAGCAGCTGAAAAAGGCTGTTGGCCTTCAGGTTAGGCCCTAGAGTGTAGGGTAAGCCCCCACTTCAGTACACTCAAAACATCTCTTGCTGATTCTGTGAGAATGGAAGGTTTCACATGCCTTCTACACACCCTCATCCCTGGAAAATGTTTGTGCTTCACCGGAAATAAAATACCAGAGGTCCTTGCTGGTGGGTGTTCATTGGTTCAGGTTTGTTTTCTGTTTACGCCGCTCTTCTGAGTTCCAACTCTCAAAGCAAGAGTTAGTATCCTGGAACTTGACTGAGTTTTCCATCAATGCCTTCCTCTCCCCCACATCTCCCTCCATTTCCTAACCATTAATAAATGTAAAGGAAGTCAGAGAAAATGTGGAAGTGAAGCTATATTTCTTCCTAGATGACAAGAGAAAGAGATGGGTTGCAACAATTTTTTTTCTCAGTTTTCTATGACAGCCATGTAAAAGTCATTGGGGAGATCAAACACACCACAGGGCATGTGTCCCCAGCCTGCCCTACACAGTTATAAAACTGGAAACTTAGTTCATAGCTTTCAAGTGAACACCAGCATTGTAGCCTACCTTCCGTGGAGTCTCAAAATGCAGAGAGACACAGAAAGATTTCTCCGTACAATAACTGCTCAACTTTCATAGGACCTTGAAAAACTGCATTGACTTTTTCCTTTATTTATTGGCTTTCTGCCCAAATACAACACATAAGTACACTATAAGAGTAAAGTGCTTACAATTTTGCTATAGGCAAACATACTTAATGCTTTTGTCATGATAGATTCTAGTCAGGGGACAGCACATAAAAGAAATGCAAACAGCTTCATATTTTTGTTTCTATTGTTTGTTTTTTTAATGAACCCTGCACCACGCAAACTTGTGTGCACAAGTGTTCTTTGCCTGGTTTGGAATATCAACTTCGTTAATCTTTATTTCGAACTACAGATATTTTTAAGTTCAATCTCTGTATTTTTAAATGTAATCTGGGTATGAGATAACCCACTGGCTCATGTAGAATAGAAAGAATAGAGCTTCCAAAGGATAGCTCTTTACAACACCAAATTTACTGAACCAAATGTTGTACTTCCTTTAAAAATGGCTTCTGATGGTTGTGTTGATAGCATTATTTGTTGGTTTGCAGCCCAGGCTGACCTCAGGATCACTGATGTTATCACAATCTAAGTTTATCAGTAATCTAAGTTTTCTCCCTTGTCTTTGAAAACTGTTTGAATATCCTGGGTTAAGATGAGATGCAATCATAACTTTCCCATGAAAATTAATGTGGTTCTTTTTTTCTATTAATGACTTTTTCTATGTCATGTCTCTCAAGAATGAAGTTGTGAGACAATGAATATGTGTATATAGCTATCAATATTTATTCTAAATTACTTAGAATCAAATGAAATTGACTTCCCAACAATCTATACCAGGCTTCCTTTGTCCCTTAACTGCTTCTTCTTCTTCTTTTTTTTTTACTTTGCTTAAATGTTTCATTTATTTCCATATAGGTTTGATTCCTTTGCAGTTTCTCATTTGTCCCTGCCATGTAATTCATGATTCATACAACATTGTAGTGGGTGTATGACACACTTATTTCATTAGCTAGACTATAAATTTTATAGCAGGAAGAGTACATAGAACACAGTTATATGTGTGAGAATGTGTTAGGAACTGGGAAGAAAATAACCACAAGTGAGATTAAAATCAAAGCAAGTTTTTCGCTTTTTTTATTTAATTAACATTTATTTTACCGTAACTGCTTCTTGTATACCTGTAAGTGCATCAGTTAGACAAGAATACCTTTGTCATTTTATCCTCCTTTTGTGTCCCCTTCTTTTTTTCTGCAACAAGATCATTTGTGTGTAGCACAATCTACAGATGAAGACAAAACCCGTGAGTTTCTGATCCTTTAAAACAGCAGTTCTCTGCCCGAGGATGTGAAAGCAGGAGAACGGGCCCTACTTCTTGCTCATTGATGCAAGGGGTGAACTAGCCAGGCAATGCTGGAGAGCTCACCCTAGTGGTGAAGACAGGAGAGAGCTGGCGGGCTGATCAACCCTGCTACCACCCAGGTCCAGAACTAAGATTATGTGTTGGCACAACCCCAACATCCAACCTATCTGTAATCTGCTGGAGCAGGGGAGGGGGGTCGATCCTGTGGACCCAGTGCTGCAGGATCTCCACAACACAGGGTAGCAACAGGATGTCCAGGAAGAGTCCCAGTGAGGGCACAGTGTCGATAATGTATCAGAGACCATGGGCCTTGAACCAGACTAATGATTCTTTGCAATGAACGCCTGCATGTAAAGATGTATGGATAAAGGGATTTACTGCATGCTCCCTGTGTCACACTGCAGCTTTCATGATGAGATTTTTTCCCTTTCTCCCTTTTTTTTCCTTTTTCCGTCTTAAATTTTGTTTTGCTTTATTCTGCAGGGAGAGCACTGGGGAGATGGGTGGGATTGGAAGGCACGATGTGGAAGACACAAAGGATAAGTAAAAAGAANATTTAAAACGTGATTCTCAGTCTGTGGAATGCCTCTCCACAGGGGTCATATATCAGATAGCCTGAATATCAGAAATTCACATCACAATTCATAACAGTAGCAGAATTACAGCTATGAAGTAGCATCGAAATAGTATTATGGCTGGGAGTTGCCACAACAGGAGGAACTGTATTAAAGGGTTAGGGAGGTACAGAATCACGGCTTTAAAGGAACAGCAGAAAGATACAGACTGAAAGTACAGGGTCAGGGGCTGAGTGTGCTTCCTCATATTCACATACGTGCAATGACGGGGCCTGTCATCATTGGGGAAAGGGTGGGAATTCCAGTGTAAATAAATTAAATGTGTGCAATTGAGTATTTCTATTTCATCTTGCATAGATTGATCTTATTTACAACTGTTGCTTCCTGGCTCAGGGCTTAAAAGTGGATATGTGGAACTTGTGCATGCAACATAACCTTTAGAATCAGAGCACCTCCATTTTAGCAAAAGCTGAATGCATTCTCAACCAGCTCTGGCCCGTCTCAGCTCAAGTTGACTGATATTTGGTCCTAGAAAGGAAATAAAAATAAGTGTATTCCGATGGTAGGCTCCTGGCAGGGCGTGTCCCCCTCCTCCTCTGGTGCCACTGCGGTAGCATCTGTGACACAGGGTCTGCTCCTGGAGCCAGCTCCCCACAGCCCTGGCCTCCCACTACACCCGGGCTTCTCCACAGTAGGTGGATTACATCAGCTTTCTCTTTTGTTCCATATATCATCTTTCTATGTAGTCACTCTGTGAACAGTAATTTAGTTTTTACATCATTTATCATTCTCATTTTCATCTTATTCTCTTTGCATAGCATTAGCATATGACAGATGTTCAAAAATACTTGCTGAAAGAAAGAACATCTCTCTTTTATATTTTTCCCACTGAATTCTTTTCTTCATCTTCTTGCTTTCTCATTTTACATTTTGGAAGTATTGTTCCACTTCCATAAAGACTATGCAACCATGCTACATGAATGAACAAGTATGTTCATAATTCAGTCACTGCTTTTGTCTCAAATTGCTTAATGCCTGTGGTAGCAATAAGTGCTTGCTATTTCTTCCTATATTTTATTTTATTGTTTCAGAGATTTTTCTTGCCAACTTTTTATTTCTTCTTTTTTTGTTGAGAATAGATTCTTCTCTCACACAACACATCCCAACCACAGTTACTTCCCTCCACTCCCCCANCTCTCCTCCCCCCACACATCTCCTGTCTTCCCTGAATCTCCTCCCCCCTCATCTCCCAACAAAAAGGAGCAGGCCACTAAGAGACAGCAACCAAACGGGGCAAAATAAATTATAACAAGACAAGGCAAAAGGTAGACAAGGCAACCCAACAGAAGGAAAAGAGTCCCAAGAGCAGGCGAAAGAGTCAGGTCCCACTATTAGAAGTACCACAAAAACGCCAAGCAAATATCCATAACATATATGCAAAGGACCTGGCACAGACCTATGCAGGCCCCATGCTTGCTGCTTCAGTCTCTGTGAGCCCTGCTTAGTTTATTCAGTGAGCTATGTTCTCCTGGTATTCCTCATCCCATTTGCCCCCTCCAGAATTCCTTGAGTTCCAAAGGGAATGACCCAATGGAAGCCTCCAACTTGAACACTCTCTCCTTCTGGGTGTGGGTTTCTGCATCTGCTCCCATCAGCTGCCAGAGAAAGTCTCTCTGATGATGACTAGGCAAGACAATGATCTATAAGTATAGCAGAATATCATTAGGCATAATCTCATTGACTTTTTTTCTTAGACCAGTCATGTTTGGTTCTACCCTAGGTCTCTGGGCTATCCAGTCTTTGGTTCCTGGCCATCCAAACAGTGTCCAGCATGGGCTCTCTTTTTGGATTAGGTCTCAAGTTAAATCAGTCATTGATTGGCCACTCCCACACTCTCTGCACCACCATTGTCCCAACACATGTTGCAGGCAGGACAGGTTGTTAGTCAAAGGTTTTGTTGCTNGGTTTGTGTCTGTGTTTCTCTTTTGGTAGTCTTCAGAGTACCCTCCTGCACCAAAAANACTAGAACATAGGGGTGAAGTCTCCATGCAGGCACCTTCTTGACCTCTCCATGTCCATGAGAATGTTGTCCCTGGCAAAGGGGACCTACTGTCAGTTTTCAGAGAGCAACCTTTTGTCTTAGCATCAGCCTGGGTTGTTTGGGGATCTCCACAGAACCCCCTCAGCCAACAATTCAACTGAAAGCAATCCAGTCCCACCGATGGAAACTTTGCCTACCTAGAAAAGACAGCCAGGTCAGACTCTGTATCCTCCATAACTAGGAGTCCTCACTAGGGTCACTCTCATAGATCCCAGGAAGTTTCTCTGCACTAGGTTTCTACACCATCCTGCAAATGCACCCCAATTCTAGCTGTGTCTCCCCATAGTCTCCCTCCAATCCCATCTCCCCACCACTTGATCCCTCCTGCTCCCATCCCCTCCTGATCCTAGTCCACCTACAAAATCTATTCTATTTCATCTTCTCAGGGAGGTCCCTGAGTCCCTACCCACCCCTGCAGAGCACTCTTTAATCTCTCTGGGTCTATGGATTGTAGCTTGGTTATCATTTACTTAACAGCTAATATCCACTTATAAATGAACAAGTGCCATATTTGTCTTTCTGGGTCTGGGTTACCTCACTCGAATTTTTTCTAGTTCCATCCATTTGCCTGTAAATTTCATGATGCCNTTGTTTTAAATAGCTGAGTAATACTCCGTTGTGTAAATGTAGCATATTTTCTTTATCCATTCTTCTATTGAGGATCATCTAGGTTGCTTCTAATTTTGTGTTATTATGAATAAGGCAGCAATGAACATGGTTGAGCAAGTGTCCTTGTAGGATGAAGTATCCTTTGGGTATATGCTCAAAAGTGGTATAGCTGGGTCTTGAGGTAGATCTAGTTCCATCTTTCTGAGGAACTGCCACACTGATTTCCATAGTGGCTGCACAAGTTTGCACTCTTACCAGCAATGGATGAGTGTTCCACACCTATTATTCCACATCCCCACCAGCATGAGCTGTCATTTGTGTTATTGATCTTAGCCATTCTGACAGGTATAAGGGGTTGNCAGACACCAGTAGGACATGGCCGACTGAATCAATGAAGCAAGGATCACATGAGTTCACAAAAGCTGAAATGGCAAGCATGGGGCCTGCATGGATCTGCATCAGGTGCTGGTCCTCTGCATATATGTTATGGCTGTTGGTTGGTCTTTCTGTGGGACTCCTAACAGCAGAAGCAGGTGTATCTCTGACTCTTGNCTGCTCTTGGGACCCTTTACCTCCTGTTGAGTTGCCTTGTCCAGCCTCAATATGAGGGCTATTTTGTTTTGACCTGTTAGGCTGTCTTCTTTTGGAGGCCTATTCTTTTCTGAAAAGAATACAGAGAGGGAGTGGATCTGGGGAAGAGGGGAGGTGGGAAGAGCTAGGAAGAGTGGAGGGAGGGGAAACTGTGGTCAGGATGTATTGTATGAGAGAAGAATCTACTTTCAATTAAAAAAAATTTAAAAAGAATTGACACAAAAATAAAAGTAAGAAAGAAAATAAATAAATGAATAAAATAAGAGGTAGAATCTCAAAGTAGTTTTGATTTTAATTTCCTTGATGGCTAAGGATGTTGAACATTTCAAGTGTTTCTCAGCCATTTGAGATTCCTCTATTGAGACTACTTTGTTTAGATCTGCTCTATCAGATGAAATCTTTCCCATCTTGTGGGCAGCTGCTTTGTCCAATTGTTGGTGTCTTTTGCCTTAGAGAAGCTTTTCAGTTTCATGAGGTCCCATTTATCAGTTGCTGATCTTAGTGCCTGTGCTATCGATGTTCTGTTCAGGAAGTTGTCTCCTGTGACAATGTGTTCAAGGCTGTTATCCACTTTCTCTTCTATCAAGTTCAGTGTATCTGGTTTTATGTTGAGATCTTTGATCCACTTGGACTTGAATTTTGTGTAGGGTGACAGATATGATCTATTTGCATTCTTCTACATGCAGACACACAGTTAGACCAGCACCATTTGTTGAAGATGCTTTCTTTTTCCAGTGTGAATTTCTGACTACTTTATCAAAACACAGGTGTCCACAGGTGTGTGGATTTGTCTGGGTCTTCAATTCAATTCCATTGATCAACGTGTCTATTTTTATGCCAGTACCAAGTGGTTTTTATTACTATAGCTCTGTAGTACAGCTGGATATCAGGGATGGTGATACCTCCAGCAGTTCTTTTATTGTACAGGATATTTTTAGATATCCTGGGCTTTTTGTTTTTTCATATGAGGTTGAGTATTGTTTCTTCAAGGTCTGTGAAGAATTGTATTGGAAATTTGATGGGGATTGCATTGAATCTGTAGAGTGCTTTTATTAGAATGGCCATTTTTACTATGGTAATCCGCCAGGGTTAGGGTTAGGGTTAGGGTTACAGATCTATGAGCATGGGAGATCTTTCCATATTCTGATATTGTAGTCAGAAGGATTTTCAGGTCCTACCCGCCCCCACAGTTCCACGTTTCTCTCATCCCACCTGGTCTGTGGTCCCACAGCCACTTATAAAATAATTACTTAGAGGCTCATATTAATTACCAATTGCATGGCCTATGGCAGGCTTCTTGCTAGCTAGCTCCTATATCTTAAATTAACCCGTTTCTATTAATCTATGTTTTGCCACATGTTCCGTGGCTTTACTGGTCTGCTGGCATGTTGTTCCTTTGGTGGCAGCTGGCATCTCTTTCACCTCTGCCCTTCTCTTCCTGTTTATCCCCTGGATTTCTGCTTGCCTCTAAGCTGCCTTGCCATAGGCCAATGCAGATTTATTTATCAACCAATCAGAGCAACACATATTCACAGCATACAGAAAGATATCCCCCAGCATAATATCTTCTTGAATTTCTTTCTTCAAATCCTTGAAGTTTTTATCATACAAGTCTTTCACTTGCTTGGTTAGAGTTATCCCAAGATATTTTATATTATTTGGGGCTATTGTGAAAGGTATTGTTTCCCTGATTTCTTTCTCAGTTTATTTGTCATTTAGATATAGAAGGGCTACTGATTTTTTAAAAAATTAATCTTATATCCAGCCACTTTGCTGAAAGTATTTCTCAGCTTTAGAAGTTCTCTGGTGGAATTTTTAGGGTCACTTGTATATACTATCATATCATCTGCAAATAAAGATACTTTGACTTCTTCCTTTCCTATTTGTATCCCCTTGATATTCTTCAGTTGTCTTATTGCTGTAGCTAAAACGTCAAATACCAGATTGAATATACATGGAGAGAGTGGACAAGTTAGTCTTGTTCCTAATTTTAGTGGGATTCTTTTTAGTTTTTCTCCATTTAATTTGATGTTGGCTGTAGGCTTGCTATAAACTGCATTTATTATGTTTAAATATGTTCCTGTGTCCCTGATCTCTCCAGGACTTTTATCATGAAGGAATGTTGGATTTTGTTAAAGGCTTTTTCTGTATCTAATGAGATGATCATATGTTTTGGGATTTTTTTCTTTTGATTTGTTTATATCAGCAGTTCTTACCCTGTGTGTAATGACCCCTTTGAAGTTCAAATGACCCTTTCACAAGGGTCACCTAAGACCATCAGAAAATACAAATATTTTCATTACAATTCATAACAGTAGCAAAATTATAGTCATAAAATAGCAACAAAAATAATTTTATGGTTGGGGATCACCACACTGTAACATGAATCTTAAAAGGTCTTATTAATAAAAAACTCAGAGCCAGACATTGTGGTAAATTCTGAATAATCAGAGAGACAGAACAAGCCACAGCCAACCTCACCTCACCAATTTCAGCTGATCTTGATTCCTCAGACTGNAGCCTCTGAGTCTTCACCAGAATGGATCTCAGCTGAACTGCTGCTCAAAAGCCCAAAAGCTTAAAAAGCCTCTAGTTCCTGGTCCTCACACCTTATATACCTTTTTGCTTCCGGCCATCACTTCCTGGGATTAAAGGTGTGTGTCACCATGCTTGGCTGTTTACAGTGTGGCCTTGAACTCACACAGATCCAGATGGATCTCTGCCTCCCAAGGGATAGGATTAAAGGTGTGTGTGCCACCATTTTCTGGCCTTTATGTCTATCTAATGGCTGTTCTGTTCTCTGACCCCAGATAAATTTATTAAGGTGCACAATATATTGGGGGACACAATGTCACCACACCACACCATGAAGCATTGTATTAAAGGGTCACAGCATTAGGAAGGTTGAGAACCACTGNTTTATATGGTGGATTACATTTACTGATTTTTGTATAATAAGCCATCCCTGCATTTCTNGGATGAAGCCTACTTAGTCATTGGGGATGATCTTTTTGATGTGTTCTTAGATTTAGTTTGCAAATATTTCATTAAATATTTTTGCATCTATGTTCATTAGGGAAATTGGTCTGTAATTCTCTTTCTTTGTTGAGTATTTATGTGGTTTGAGTAGCAGGGTAACTGTGGCCTCATTGAATGAATTGGGCACTGTTCCTTCTGTTTCTATTTTGTGCAATTAATTGAGGAGTGTTGGTTTGAACTTTTGGAAAGTCTGGTAGGATTCTGTGCTAAAACAATCTGACCCTAAGGTTTTTTTGGTTGGGAGATTTTAATGACTGCTTCTATTTCACTGGTGGTGGTGGGGGTGGTTATCAGTCTATCTAAGTTGTTTATTTAATCTTGATTTAACTTTGATAAGTGATATCTATCCAGAAAAATTTCCATTTCTTTTAGATTGAAGAGCAGGTTTGTAAAGTATGTCCTTATGAGTCTACATTTCCTAGTGTCTGTTGTTATGTCCTTTTCATTTCTAATTTTGCTAATTTGGATGTTCTCTCTCCATCTTTTAGTTTGGAAAGGGTTTGTCTATCTTGTTGATTTTCTCAAAGAACCAACTCTTAATTTTATTGATTCTTTGTATTGTTCTCTTTTTTTATGTTTTATTGATTTCAGCCCTCAGGTTATTTCTTGCTATCTACTCCTCTTGAGTGTGCTTACTTCTTTTTGTTCTAGAGATTTCAGGTGTGCTCTTAAGTTGATAGTATGAGCGCTCTCCAATTTTTTATGTAGGAGCTTAGTGCTATGAACTTGACTCTTACCACTGCTTTCATTGTGTCCCCTAAGTTTGAGTATGCTGTGTCTTCATTTTCATTGAATTGTAGAACATCTTTAATTTCTTTCTTTATTTCTGTATTGGCCCACTTTTCGTTCAATATAGAGNTGTTAATTTTCATGAGTTTGTAAGCTTTCTGTGGTTTCTATTGTTAATATCCAGCTTTAACCAGTGGTCTGAAAGGATGCAGGGAGCTATTTCAATTTTCTCTTCTGTTGAGACTTGCTTGGAGTATCTTTTTTCAGCCTTTTANCCTGAGGTAATGCCCATCCTTAATGTTGAGATGTGTTTCTTGGATGCAGCATTAGGATGGACCCTGTGTTCACACCCATTCTGTTAGTCTGTGTCTTTTTAATGGGGAATTGAGACCATCGATATTGAGCAATATCAGTGACTAATGATTGTTGATTGCTGTTATTTTTCTTTCTTGGTGTTGGTGGTAGTGGTTTTGTGGTGTGAGATTGTTCTTTTGTATGTGTTTTTATGGTTGTAGTTAACATTCTTGGGTTGGAGTTTTCCTTCTAACCTCTTTCTGTTGGGCTAGATTTGTAGATTGATATTGTTTAAATTTGACTTTATCATGGAATATCTCATTTTATCCATTTATGGTGATCAAAAGTTTTACTGGGCATAGTAATCTGGGCTGACATCTGTTGTTTCTTAGAGTCTGCAGGACATCTGTCCAGGCCCTTCTGGCTTTTAGAATCTCCATTGCGAAGTCAGGTGTAATTCTAATAGGTCTGCCTTTATAAGTTACTTGCTCTTTTTCACTTGCAACTTTTAATATTCTTCATTTTGTTTTGTTTATTATGTGGTTGGGGGAGGCTTTCTTTTCTGGTCTACTTGCTGTTCTGTGTGTTTCTTGTACCTTTATAGGCATCTCCTTCTTTAGGTTAGAAAANTTTTCTTTTATGATTTTGTTAAAAGTATTTTCTGGACCCTTGAGCTGGGATTCTTCACCTTCCTCTATTCCTATTATTCGTGGATTTTGGTCTTTTCATAGTGTCCCAGATTTCCTGGATGTTTTCTGTCTAGAATTTTTTAGATTTATCATTTTCTTTGACAGATATATNCATTTCTTCTATTGTATCTTCAATGCCTGGGATTCTCTCTTCCATCTCTTGTATTCTGTTAGTGGTGTTTGCATCTGTAGTTTCTGTTCCCATTCCTAAATTTTTCATTTCCAGGATTCCCTAAATTTCTGTTTTCTTTATTGCTTCTATTTCCATTTTCAGGTCTTGAACAGTTTTATTTCTTTCCTTCATCTGTTTGTTTGTTTGTTTTTGTTGGCTTTCTTTAAGGGATTTTTGTCATTTCACCCATTGTTTCTTTAAGAGATTTATTCATTTCCTTTTCAAGGACCGCTATCATTTTTGTATAGGTGGTTTTAAGGTCTTTTTCTTGTGCTTCAGCTATGTTGGAATATTCAGGGCCTGCTGTGGTAGGATAGCTGGACTCTAGTGGAGACATATAGCCCTGGCTGTTATTGTGTTCTTACTGTGGCATCTAGGCATCAGGGTTTGGGCTGATTATAGATCTAGGTTCTGATTTCTGAGTTTGTCTTTGTCGGTTGAGTGTTTTGTCGCTTGGTTTCTGTTTCCTCTCTGGATTTCCAGAGTATGATGGTTGTTATGTGTTACCTGTTTTACTGACCTGCTTGGCTGTGTGTTCACAGGAAAAGACTGCTGCGGTGCAGCTATAAGTGGAGGGAGGGATGTCAGGAGGGAACGGTCCCTGGGATCGGGTCTAGGGGAACAGAGAAAATAGAGATGGTCTAGGGGCAGCTCACCTGGTTTTCTGGCAGGCATGGCCTGTGTTTGAACAGATGGTATCTTCTTGAGTGGAGGCTGGGATACAGGAGGAGTCTGGAGAGGGAGGTTAGGAGGAAATGGTCTGTAGGATCCACAGGAGGCATGGGCAGGGGGGAAGGGAGGCTGTAGCTGTGGATATTGCAGCGCTAGGGAGAAGCCTCAGGAATTGGGTCTAGGGTAACAGAGAAAGTGGAGAAAGTCCACAGGCAGCTTACCTGGTTTTCTGACAGGCCTGGCCTGTGGTTGGACAGGGAGAGTCCCCTGAGTTAGGGGCTGGGACACAGCAACAAGTGGGGGATAGGAAGGCCAGGAGGGGACAGTCTGTGGGATCCACAGGAGGTGTGGGCAGGGGAGAAGAGAGGCCAGGAGAGGACAATCTGTGGGATCCACAGGAGGTGTGGGCAGGGGAGAAGGGAGGCTGCAGCTGGTGTTGTGATGCAGCACTAGGGATGCCCCTGAGGGAGTGGGTCTGCAGGAACAGACAGCAGAGAAGGGCTGTGGGTGTGCTACCTGCTCTCAAGCACTTGCTATTTCTCTAGCCCTCCTCCACCCTTGGGTTCAGCTTTTATATTGTCCCTGATCTTCCCTCCTATCCATGTTCTTGTCAGGGCTTTTCTCATGGATTTCTTTTTATTGGAAATGATGATAGTAAATGTAAGAAAAATAATAAAACATCAAATATTCAAATATAATAAATATATTTTTTATATGGTGCTTCCTCATTGGTTATAAGACTCTCAAAAATATCAGCTTATTGCCAGACATAGTGGCACATGTCTTTTATTCTAGCACTGAGGAGGCAGAGGCAGGTGGATTTCTGTAAATTCAAAGCCATTGTGGTCAACATAGTAAGACNCCGATTCAAAATAATAAATAACAAGGGGACTGGAAAGATGGCTCAGCAGTTGAGCACTTTTTCCTCTTGCAGAGAACCTGGGTCCAGTTCACAGAACTTACATCCATTTATCCATAATTCCAGTTCCAGAAAATCTGACATCCTATTCTGACCTCCTCCAGAACCAGGCATCCTCATAGTGCATATTTATAGATCCAGGTACACACATACAAAGACAAAAAAAAATAAAATTAAAAAACTTAAATAAATTAAAATATCAATTTCTCAGTATTTCATGATTCACTTGCATATGTGTGAGTCTACTCCATCTTTCTAAGAAAAATTATTCTTATTTATTCAGCCCTTTTTATCTGCCTGGCAGCCAGATAGCATCTCACTCACATGCACTGCTGAGTGTCACATGTTTGAAGATGACTATGACTTTTTGGTGGTCTGAAGTCACATGGACAATTTTATTAATAATGTATGCACCACATTAGGCACTTTACATGCATTGTTTAATCACACANTTCTTCCAAGAAAGTGCCATGACTGACCTCATTTCACAGGCTAGGGAAAAGGAAAAAATGGAGCATGACAAGAGTGATTAAAATCTCACATGTTGCTCCAAAGAACTCATTCTTAACTATTGCATTATCAGATACTTCCGAGTCCACCAGAAGACAACCCATAGTGTACTGTTGTCTTCCCTGAGCTCAGGGCAGCCCTTGGACCAAAAGCCTGGTTAGGCTGCAGACTCATGGGAGAGCACTTTCACTGCACGTGTATAGCTTTGGGTTTGGCCCCCAACACTAGGGGCAAAAAAAGCCAAGTTACTCTCTAATTTCTATCCCAGGGATTAGGATTTATCCTAATACACTGTGCTATTTTTCCCAACATAATATTTTTATTAATTATTTGGAAATTTCATACACTGTACCCTAACCACATTCACTTCCCATTCCTCCCAGGGCCACCCTATCACCCTTGTGACCTTCCCAAAAAACCTACCAAGTCTAGTTTGTGCTGCCCATACATTCACTGGAGCATGGTCAACCTNCCAGTGATCCGCTCCTTAAAACTGAGTCCTTACCTACCCCACCCCTACAGAAGCCATCAACTGTAAAGGGCTACACTTCAGCATCTTTATCAAAAATTTTGAGGACTCTCTTCAATAGCTTTCTGTCTGGACTGTTTCTTTTGGTGTGGGAGGGGGTGGCAAGAAACCTTCAATGTCTCTCAGTCTCAATTATGAGTCTGCAGTCATTGATACGCTGCAAAAGACGATTCCTTGCCCATGGCAGCAGTGGCAGCTCAGATCACAGACATCAACATGGTCTCCAGCAGCAGCCCAGACTACGGACATCAGTAGAGTTTCCAGGGGTAGCACAGACCACAGACACCAACGTGGCCTCTGGTGGCAGCATGGACCACAGAACTCTTTCGAGCACTGTGTTATTTTTAATTCAGGAAATACACAGGATATCCAGTGACATGGAGTACATACAGCTGAGTATGTGAACTATATGAGAACATATCTACTATAGTAAAGTACCAGCTGCTTTGAGAGTCTGGGCCTCTGCATGTGTGGGAAAACATCTCCAGCATGGTTAGTTATTCTTGTTCAGAGAAGCTCTCTTCCAGGAATTCCAAAGACATTTGAATAATGGGAGAAAAGAGGACATTTGACCACCTAAAACAATGGTTCTCAACCTTCCTAATTCTGCACCCTTTAATACAGTTCCTCATGTTGCAGCGACCTCTAACCACAAAATTATTTCGTTGCTACTTCATAACTATAATTTTGCTATTGTTATTGATCATAATAGAAATATCTGATATGCAGAATATCTAATATGTGACCCCCCCAAGAGGTCGAAACCCACAGGTTGAGAACCACTGGCCTAAGAAGAGCTGTGCTATCTTAAACAGGGGATAGCTTAAAGAAAGATGCTCTGAGGTTTGGGGTGATGCCTGCCTGCAGGATGCCAGGAGCACACCTTCCCTGAGGAGTTTACGGCTTCTGGCGTAGCAAATGGATGTTCCGCACCCAGCTATACTTAAGACATTCCTGCTACTNGGGAATACCGNAGATATTAAGGGCTCAGTAGAATATTCCGTGCCTCATTTAGTCATCTCCAAGAGGCTGCTGACATCTGAAATTAGAAATAGAGAAGCTGAAGCACTTCAAAGGGAGCAGATCCCACTGATATTCTTATTTCTCCATGAAAAAGAAGTTGTATTTCAGTCTGCCAGCTGCTCCAGATTCCACAGCCAGCAGCATGCTTGTGACAGCTGCTGACATAAGCAATTTCCTCAGATTAAGTCTTCCAGGATATTTCATACCAAAGTAGCCCAGCCCTCCCAGACTGAATTTTAACTCAAAATACAGTCCTGTTCTGTTCTCTCAACCTACACAGGAAGCAAAGCAGAGCACAGAAAATCCTAGTGATGTTTGTAAACTGTTGAGAGTTTAAAATGTGAGTAGTCAGTGTGTTAACAATTCTCTGAAATGATTTTTGGGGTGTCAGCACATAATAATTTATAGTCTTAAACACTAATAAAACTCTACTGAGAAGCCAGGCCTGGCATCTACGGCCCCATGAAGCTTGGAAATTTATCACCCTGCATCCAGCCCTCACTGCTCACATTCATACAAATCAAGGGGGGGNAAAGGATAAAATACTGAATTTTTCAAAGGATAAAAGTATTTTTCTAAGTATGAAAAAAATCACACATGTAAATATGGGAAATGCTTTTAAGAATCCAATCCCAGATGCTTTTGCTCTGGAGAAAGAAGAACAAACGCCTAATTCATGGGAAAAAACACACCACCATCCACAGAAGAAAGGCATACACTCAAAGAGAACAGAGGTATTTTTGCCAAAGCATGTGAAGTTTAGAAGCATTCAGGTGAAAATAACAGAAGTTTTTTATGATGTAGATATTCTGCTCCGGAACCAGCCCAAGCCAGCTCAGGGCTGGCATGGCCTCTCTTCTTTAACGGTATGGAAGGCCCAAGCTCCTACTCATGGCAATAGACCAAGAAGGCTCCCCTCTCCTTCTACCTGGCTGAGTCTCTTTTTCAGAAGAAGGTCATCCATTTTGGTTTTCAGGCCACCACAGAGATATGATTTTAGTCAGTGTTGGAAGTTGCTTCTATATATGTCAATTTATTCTATGGAATTCCCATGTGTGTCTGGACTTTGAAGAGCTAGTATCAATTCCAATGGAGAACACTATTCCAAGTGGGCGGGATTAAAATTAACCGGAACTCAGTGTCGGAAAATGTGTCCTCCTTAACGCAGCTATTTAGTAATTAAGGAGATTGGAAAGGATACACCTAGGCTTCAAGTAGAGAGGAAATACTGTTTCTAAAACAGAATTTTAGCTACTACCTGAACCTTATGATAGGTCCCTGCCAAGTGTTACGCTCTAATTCTACTAGACGAAAAGCAGGTTTACAATAGTATGTGGATGAGAATTGATGAGGGTTCATTTTGAACACAGGGAGGTAATAAAGTGAATCGCCTCACAGTAATCAAATGGACAGAAGTTGACAGTTTTGTCTAACTNAGCTGTGCTTTGCTTATAAGTTAAAGACCATCCAGTTCCATTAGCTGCCTTCTATCTAAATCTGTTTTCCCAGATCCCATCGATGGCATTATCTAGTGTATATGTGAACATGTCTATCAGCCTGCTTTCAAACTGCAAGTGAAGGCTATTCGGCTTCAACTAACAGGTAATAAAGCATTGGTTCACATGACTCTGTCTTAGTGGAGAGGCAGAATAAGGCACCTTGCTCCCACCTCCTGTCCAGGCCTCCATCTAGTACCAAGTCCTAGGAAGGGAACCTCCTTCCTGGTCACAAAGAGCCCAGCTGTGGGGTCACAAACAGCCCAGTCTTGGGGCATTTCCCCCACAGAGGCAGGCACTTTGTCTTGATGACTCAAGCAAACACCCAGACCTGCTATGTTTCTCCACTTGACATAACATTTAAGAGCTATTTGCTGTGGTCCAGGGGTTGAGTCACATGTTTGGCTTAACAATGATCNTACAATCTAGTTGGAGTTAGTTTTTTCCAGTGCTCTGTGGATCCCGCAGCAAATCAGGACCTCTGAGGGAAAATTAGGTCAAAGGTCCTNTAGCCAATATACTGAATGTGTCCAAAGTAGGGATCTTGTTTTTTGTCTAATTTTTCCTCTGTGCTAGGGTATATCTGATAGACAGTACAATCTAACCTGTCTATTATTCTCTATCATCCATAAAGTTGAACATAATAATTGTGTCTGCCTTCCTTGCACAAACAAAGCATTAAGGCACTCACAGCCATACTAATCATTCAACATGCTGCAAAGAGTTTGTGAGAATGTTGTGCTGACTGTGATTACTGCTCAGTATTTATCAAGAGACCAAAATGATAAGAAGTTTGATGGGTAACTAGGGGCTAAATAAGTTGTTGTGTGTATTTCACTTCTAGCTGCTAATGAAATGATAGATAACATTTGTAGTTTGGAAGCTAACAACAATTTTTTGTAATAGGGGTGCAGAGGGCAAGTCCTCAAACCTCCAACCTTTTGAAAGAATACACCTTCAAAACAGGTCAAGCACTCATAACATTGAGAGAACAACATGTGTGTGCAATGTGCGTATGCTAACTAGGGTAACTCAAAATGTCTAATTGTCATTTATACATTCCTACTTTACTTGTGACTCTATGGTTACAAAAAAAAAAAAAAAAAAAAAAAAAACCTCAAAGAAATTCTGCATTTTTATTTACTGCCTTGCCAACCATGGATTTCTCTTCTTTAAACTGTATCCCAAATACCCTGAAAACCAGGAAAACTCTAATTTCACCCAGCTACTCTTCCTTTAGCCTTTTTCACCTCTCAGAAAAAATCAACGCCACCACCTGCCCTCCGTTTGCACACATGTGAATTCAAAGCAATGCTTGGTTTGCACGGCTCACTTTCTTTCCCAGACAGATTAAGTGCCGGGAGAATTGTGGTAAAGACAAATAAGAGACTAGAACTCTTTTTAAAACCACTTGCTAAGCTGCTAGAGGAAAATTTCTTTAATGTAGATTAGAACTGGAAGAGCCACAGTAGCTTGCAAGTTTCTGAAGACAGAGAATATTTCTTAAGGTTACTGGGCCCCTAGCTCTTTAGCTCAGTCTCAAGAACATGGTGGGTCTCAGCCTGTTGGTCTCAGGCATACATTTCACACGAGTTTGACATATTTTAGCAGATATTTAAACAGATTCTCTGTACCAAAACTTCTAAACAAAAATAACTATTTAGCCATTTTAAAACGCTTTTACTTTTTAAGTACAAAATCTAATATAATGAAATCAAAGAATTTCTGCTCAGTCATTGTCTAGGGCATCTCTCAGAAGCAAGCATGGCACTGCAGAGTTGCACAGGGAGACAACTACTCTCTTGCTGCCAGGACAACTCAGACAGAATGTAGGGATTCTTTCAAAGTCTTCTTTAGAAATATAGCGAGAGGTTCTGTCAGGTGTTGTCCNGACACACACCACAGAAGCACTTCTGCACATCAGCACACATTTATGATTTCGTTCATATGGAAACAGTGGAACTCCTAGGCTTTCCAGAGTGTAGGGGAAATATATATAATTCTGCTGGCAGAGACAATGGCAGCAAGAAGTGCCCTGGGTTTTTGTTGTTGTTGTTGTTGTTTTGTTTTGTTTTGTTTTGTTTTTTTGGCATCTGATACTATTCAATAGTCCATTTCACACACTGTAGAAGATGTTTTGTGCTAATAGAAAATGTTTAACCACCATGATGAATGTTTGCTTTCGTGACTTTTTATTTAAATAAAAATTGGCTCTTGCTGTCGATCATACCTCTAGATTAAAGACATGTGTGTCAACATCCCTGCTGATGATCCATAGGGTTTTGCATCACATTAAAGGTTGTTGACTGTATTCCACTCCACCTTGGATCCAGCGTTGTGAACTCATAGCATGCACCATTAAACTGAAATGCTTTATTGTGTGACAGGACCAACTGAAAAGTCACCCAAGATATGCAATTCCAACAGTGACATACTTTTTGGTGGGGGAAATTGAAGAAAGCCTGAATTAGATGAAATAAAGAAAGCCTATACAAGTTTAGTTATATACTAAATACTTCTCATGGATGACATTAATTGTAAAGCCTGTCCTGTATGACTGAAAAAGAGTTTTAACTGGTGTGACAGCTCACTTGTAATCCCAGCACTTGGGAAGTAGGGGCAGAAGGATCAGAAATCAAGGATCAGTCTCACGTACACAGCAAGTTCAAGGCAAGCCTGGGNTACCTTAGACATTAGACCCTGTCTCAAAAAATAGAGAGGGAGGCTGGGGAGGGAAAGGGAGGTGAGGAGGAAAACAACAGTGACCATGAAGAAGAAATGGAGGCTGACAAGGAAGAGGAGAGACAAAAGAAAAAGAAAAGAAGTGAGGGGAGGGGAGGGCAGGGGAGGTCAAGGGAGGGGAAAGTCTACAGTTTCTTCTGGACTCCAAACATCAGCAAATCCACTCTCAAGCCTTTACATACTTGCAAACTCACAATTTGTTTGGGGCAAAGAACTTGGTTTGTACTTGCAGTGTCCTGCCATCAATCTTGTTATGTAAAAACTAGTTTGTCTGGCTGTGGGTTTGAGATTGAGACAGAATCTCTTTGTAATTGGTGCATGGTTATGAAGCTTTGTTGTTTGGAAAATATATTTGAACCTCCACACATCTTGTTTGATATTTTGCCCCAGGGGACTTGGTATTTGGTCAACTTATTGCATCTGTATTCTTGATGAAATCTGCAGATGGATGCATAGAGAATGGGAGTTGATGAAATAGCTATATGAGGGAATAACACTGAGTTGATGTGGACTAAATCAAGCCTTCAGGAAATATTCACATGCTGCTTTTAAGTATAGCAAGAAGCACACTGGAGGCCACTGGGAGTAACTACATTGTTTATTCTTACATGCAAAGAATTCTTTGTGCTAAGCCAGAAAGCTGCTCTAATAAGTCCATGTCCCATCCAAGTACTAACCAGGCCTGACTCTGCTTAGCTTCTGAGATCAGACGAGATCTGGTGCATTCAGGGTGGTGTGGCCGTAGACTTGTACAGCCTTGGTGCAGGGAGGAGGGGCTTGAACCTGCCTCAACTGAATGTACCAGGCTCTGCTGACTCCCCATGGGAGACCTCGCCTTGGAGGAGGTGGGAATGGGAGTGGGTTTGGGGGAAGGGCTGGGGGTAGGAGGAGGGAGGAGAGGGGGATTTGTGGTTGGTATGTAAAATGAATAGAAAATTTCTTAATAACAAAAATAAACAAATAAAAAAAATCCATGTCCATGGTTATCACTGCCACCATGTAAACAGGACATGGTGTTCCCTTCTAGTCCATCATTTTTATGCAGTGTGTATGGGTGCGCCCGTGGGTGACACACACTCACATTCATACACACATTTTATCTGATTCTTCTTACCTCTGCTGTAAGCATTTGTGTCTTATCGCCGTCTTCTAAATGTCGCCGTTAATAGTTGCAGAGCTCCACAGGGTAAATCTGTATGGCCTCTTTCAGGTTACGTCTGCCACTCTGCTATAGATTCATCTGCTCACACACATAGTTCTCTACTCTTAAGCTCTCCTCCTCAGCGGAAGTGTCTAGAGCTGTGGTTTTGGGGGCAGGGGAGGTGTTTCTTAACAATTGTGTCTCCTGAAAGTTAGCACCATGGGTCTTCCAAAGGAGTATACCAGTTTTCACTGAAACTATGATACAAGATGTTCTGTTTTACGTTTGCACAAGGAGGTGACAGTCTTCCTGGAAATGCCCTTTTAAAAAGGTTAGCGTATATTTGGCATACATAGAAGTCATACATTGCAATAATTTGGTGTAAGACCTCATTTGCCTCTGGAATAACTATAGGAATAGGGTTCTGTTTACATCNTTACTTCATAGGGAAGCATAACTGCATCAGTCTAGGGCCCTGAGCAACTTGCCTGACAGGTGTGTTTAGAATCAGGGTCTTCTTGATACAACCGACNGAAGTCCTTATCCTGAAGCCACAACTTGTGTGGCCCATTTCATTCTTCCATTTAAATTGTCCTGATATTAATTAACAGTTTACCATTGATCTATTCCTTATTTTTTTGAGGGGATATATCATGCAATAAACACGCCAGTTCATGCTTTCCTCTGAATCCAAAAATCAATGTTGTATCACTTAAAATCTATTTTTAAAAATACAGAGCCATAGCCATCCATGCCACATGTGCACTATTAACTGTAGAGCCTCACATTCGCTTTCAGCTCCAGCAAGCTCTGTGTTTCATTGATAGAATCAGTTTTAAGAANCATGACATTCTAAAGAAGAAAAAGAATTAAAAGTCATATTTTATTGCTGATAACTTAACTTAGGGTGGTGGGTATCCTAAGCCATGTATAGTCTCTAAGAAAACAATTGTAGAAACAATACACTGGCCATCAGACATGTTTTAAATATATATTTTTTTAATTTTTAATTTGAGAATTTCATTCAGTGTATTACAGTGTTCACCCCAACTTCTCCCTGTGACTCCTCCTAAATCTACTCCTACCTCCCCACCCACGCCCATTTCATGTCCTCTGACTCATTTAATCCCCACTGAGCCCAATTTGTGCTGCCCATATATCATGGGTGTGGGGCCATCCACTACAGCATGGTCCACTCACAGGGTACACACTTAAAGAAAATTGACTCTCCATCCCCACAGAAGTGACCAACTGTCAACAGCTTCTCAGTTAGGAGTGGGTGCTCATATCTCCTTTCTTCGTGCAGGAATGTTGACTAGCTTGATCTTCTGTATTACTTGCATAGAAAACCACAACTGCTTGTGAGTGCAAACATCCTGTCATATCCAGAAGACACTGTTTTGCTCCAGTGCTCCCCAACCTCTGTCTTTTATGACCTTTTCCCTCTCCTCCTNTGCAAGGTCCCAGAACCTTGGATGGGGTGATACAGAGTCCCATTGGTGGCTGAGTCCTCCACTAATACTTGTTCTCTGCACTTTGACCACTTGTAAGTTTCTGCATTAACAACCGTTCACTGCACCAGTCTCTGATGAGGTTGGAGAGCTACCCCAGTCTGTGGGTANATAGATATGAATTAAAAGAGTAGTTTGATTCTAAGTCCAATTAGCACAATAATAGTAGTAGATTCACCTTGAGGCCTGTGAGCCCCATAACCATGGGTTCTTAGCCAAATAGATTTGCAGTGGCANACATGTGTTCCTGACTGTGGAATGGGCATTAAATTCGCTTAGATTGGTTGGCCTCATAACATTGAGGCCACTTTTGTATCTACGGGTGTATCTTGTGCTGCCTGGCATTATAGCTCACAGGGCTCACTTGGTGATGACTTTCTTTTCCCAGCAGCTTACAGAGCAGACATTCACACTACTCTCACAGTATGAGAGCTAGCCATCTGAAGGGAGCTTCTTCATAGGACCAACTTGATTTCTCCGTGTCCTGTTTGTCATCAATAAGGTCTTACCCATCCAGTTCTGGTGAAGAGCAAGAGCAATGGCAATAGCCAATCAAAGTTTTTTTTTAAATCAGATGTTGACAGTTAAGCTTTTTATTGACACTCAGAAATCAATTCAAGCAAGATGTTATATCACTTTTTAAAACTTTATATTCAANCACTTCATTTTCTTTATTACATACTTTATAAAGGTTTTCATTTCTAATACACAGTTGTTTCCCCTTAGTGAANAAAGACCCTTCATATCTTGAAGCCACATACTATAAAATATTTCTTATGCATGTATTTGGATAGAATTCAGAGGTTGTATAGTCCATAATAACTCACATTAAACTAGTATCAAATTGTTACTAATATCCAATATATCCAATATGAATACAGTAATTAAAATATGAACTTATTTGAGCAAATTAAAAGCCAAGTAAGAGGGGACCNAAGAGCACTGGCTGCTCCTCCCAGTCCCCAGCGTCTACAGGGCAGCCCACAACTCTCTAACTCCAGTTCCAGGGCTTCTGACACCCTCACACAGATGTAAATGCAGACAAAACACCAGTGAACATAAAATAAAAATAAAATTTAAAAAAGCCAAGAAACATCATATTTCTCTAAATTTTTTATTTAAAAAAATCTAACATTCATGGGAATATTAGATGGATGCAAAATTCTGAAAATGAAACAGATGTCCACTAACAAGGGGGAAATTATGTAAATTTCAATAATATTAAGACCAAAGGCTCCTCAAGGACAATAAGAATAAGTGAACTACAGCTTTGCAGATGGCATGGAAGATTCTTATAAGGCTACCTTATAACATTTTCAAAAACTGAAAAACTGAGAACTACTGACATAAAATTGTGAAAAAAAAANAGAATAATTAACTTCTTGAGGAGACAGTGGAACTGGAGATATGAAATACTAGGGACTTGAAATTTTCCTTAAACTCATTTTTATGTTGGTATTACTATACATGTTTACATGTATGTCATTTATTATTCTGTATGCCTGTAATTTTTAAAAAAGTATAAACCTTAAAATATCCCCTGTGATTGCCCAAAAAGAGTATCTTTTATTTGTTTATTGTTTATTGGCATATATCAATTTTACAAAATAATGGGTTTCGGGGTTATTTTTGTTTGCTTCCAAATGTATTTTGATAACAGTCACTTCCCTTGTTAGAATCGCCTACTCCTCCCTACTCCTGCTGATTCCTTTCCAATCAGCCATCGTCTATCTATATTCATGACTTCTGTGCATGTGTGTGACCCAGCGAGTTTTACTAGGGCTGGTTCCAGGAGCACAGGTGAGGATACTTTTACGGGAACATCTGTGCATGTGTGTGACCCAGCGAGTTTTACTAGGGCTAGTTCCAGGAGCACAGGTGAGGATACTTTTACGGGAACACAGACACCACGCTACTAGTTACAACACCAAGCAAAATGTCTCTTCTTCAACTGTTAACCATATGTGAACCCTCAGATCAGGGAAGCATAGAGTCCCAACCCCTTTATGATAGGATACTGCTTAACCCAAATACAAGGAATTTTTTAAGATTTTTTTTATTCCTCTGCGTGTGTGAGAGTGTTTTGCCTGCATGAATATAAATGCTGTTGGACCCCCTGGAACTGGGGGTTCCAAACAGTTGTCAGCTTCTGGTTCTGGGAAACAAATTGAGGTCCTCTGAAAGAGCAGGCAGTGCTGTTAACTGCTGAGTCATCTCTCCTATCCCCAAAGGAGTATTTTTAAAATAACAACTAAGTAGCAACACAGAACACTAAAAATATACTGAAAATCTTAGAGATACACTTGAACAGCAAATCAAATAAACCTCAATTATAGCAAAAAAGATTTTTTTTTAAAAAAAAGGTAAATATAGAAAATTACAGACTATGTACAGTATTTGGATACAAATGATTATTTTGTAATTCAGAGAGGACATTTCAATAAAACATAGTTAAAAGATTGAAAGAGATTAATCCCTTAAATATCTGTACACTAGAGGAGTATAAAGATGCTAAGAAAACACTTTAATAAGATAGGTTTCTGTGTTGAATTTTTAAATTTGAAATAACTCTTAAACTCTCAGTTGGATAATTAGTGGAGTANGAATTGAAACAGGCTTACAAAATTACATCATTTTTAAACTGTGCTACTTTAGGGTTTTTAAGTTTTCCAAAGCTGCTTATAATCCAGTAGAATTTTAAAACCAAAGTGAAAAGCCAGGTTGGGAAGAAATAAGTTTGCACCGTCCTACCTATGGTGGCTTGGGAGTCCACCCATTCATAAGAAAAAAAGCCAGTAAATGTCCACTCACTCTTGTCACTAATTCAGAGGTCAGCAGACCCATCATTCTGCATATTATGTTTGCCTCTGTCCCATTTCTCTTGGCAAGGAAAACTACTCTTGTGAAAAAGGGGGGCCACACAGCCCCATGTGAAGTACATGGAACACAAGAAAAACCTTCCCAGGATGACATCATTAAATAGGATTACCCTGAACTCACGGTGGTGTTTATCTTCATCAACTCTCAGACTATAAAATCGCTTCTACCCTTGGGAAGGAAAATTAAATCATGATAAATGCAAAGAATGAACTTCCAATTATTTCTTTTATTGAAAATAGATTTTTGCTTCATATAATATATCCTGATTACAGTTTCCCCTCCTGTATCTCCCCCCCACATCCCCTCCCAAATAGATTCACTCCCTTTCTGTCTTGCATTAAAAACAAACAAGCTGCTAAGAATAAAAAAATACATAATAAGATAAAACAAAAACTAACACATAGGAGTTGAACAAGACAACCCAACAGAAGGAAAAGAGTCCAAGAGAGGGGCACAAGAATCAGAGACCCATTCCTTCCCACTCAAGAATCCCATGAAACAGTTGGCATAGTGGCACAGGCCTTTAATCCCAGAACTCGGGAGGGAAGCAGAGGTGGGCAGATCTCTGAGTTTGAGGCTAGCCTGGTCTACAGAGTAAGTTCCAGGGAAGCCA